>PVIU01008007.1:29721-86976 GCA_004026605.1 Ondatra zibethicus | reverse complement strand
CTGATAAATACCTTCAGTGATGTGGCAGGATACAAGATCAACTCAAAAAAATCAGTAGCCCTCCTATACACAAAGGATAAAGAAACAGAGAGGGAAATCAGAGAAACATCACCTTTCACGATAGCCACAAATAGCATAAAGTATCTTGGGGTAACACTAACCAAGGAAGTAAAAGATCTATTTGACAAGAACTTTAAGAAATTGAAGAGGATACCAGAAAATGGAAGGATCTCCCATGCTCCTGGATTGGAAGGATCAATATAGTAAAAATGGCAATTCTACCAAAGGCAATCTACAGATTCAATGCAATCCCCATCAAAATCCCAACAAAGTTCTTCACAGAACTTGAGAGAACGATATCTAAGTTTATATGGAAAAACAAAAAGCCCAGGATAGCCAAAACAATCCTATACAATAAAGGAACTGCAGGAGGCATTACCATCCCTGACTTCAAACTCTATTACAGAGTGACAGTAATGAAAACAGCTTGGTATTGGCATAAAAACAGAGACGTTGACCAATGGAATTGAATCGAAGACCCGGATATTAATCTATTCTTCACCCCATCAAAGACCCCAGAAAGACATAGTATAATATTACCTAAATTAACAGGAAGAACATTGTAAGCAAGTTCCAAAACTCTAGAATTGACAGAGACATCTCCCTGTCTGAACAGTCCCTTGTTGCCAGAAAACAGAGCCCATCCAAATAATAATAATAATAATAATAATAATAATAATAATAATAATAATAATAATGTGGCTACCAAGAAGCTGTGCTAAACTCTGGTGTTTCTTTTTTCTAGAATTTTTTTTCAAACTCTACCAGGTTTTATGTGGATGTAGTCAGCTCCATGTTGGGTGCCAATTTCTAGTCAGAGGCAGCTGCATTGTTTTCTGGCCTCCCAGACCCGAAATAATCACACAGAAACTGTATTAATTAATACACTGCTTGGCCTATTAACTTAGGATCCTTATTAATTAACTCTTGCATCTTAAACTGAACCATTTCTATTATTCTGTGTATCACCATAAAGCTGTGGCTTACTAGTTAAAGTTCCAGTATCTGTCTCCTTCGGCAGCTACATGGCATCTCCTTGACACCACCTTCTTTCCTCCTCTGTTTGCTTGGAATTTCTGTCTTACTCTATTCTGCCCTTCCATAGGCCAAAGCAGCTTTATTCATTAACCAATCAAAGCAACACATATACAGAAGGACTTCCCACACTATTTCTTCCCTCACATTTTTCCTTTTCAAGTAGGTAGTCACAGCATTAAAAAAAAAATTAACTAATAGAGAAAGTTGGTGCCAAAAACTGGAGTTGCTACTATGAGAAATATGCATGTGGAGTTCTTAGCCCTCTAAAATGATTTGCAGTAGAAAAGCTGAAGACTTCGGATATGTGGGCTATTGATGCTCTAGAACTTTGTAATAAAACTGAATGGGTCATAGTGATGGGAGTTTGAATGACTAGAACACTGCTAGATATGATAGCAGTAAAGATTGTGTTAATGAAGTTTCAGAGGGAACCAAGGGCTATAAGAGGAACTGGGCTAGAGACCATTCATGTAATATTCTAACAAAGTATCTGCATGTGTTTTTCTCATGTCCTGAAAACTTGAGTGAAGTTGAATACAATGGATGTGAACTAAGTTGTTCAAGGAATAAAATTTCAAGACATCTAAGCTATGATCTGGCTACTAGTTACTGCATTTACCAAGACTCATGCTGAGAAAGAGAGAGAGAGAGAGAGAGAGAGAGAGAGAGAGAGAGAGAGAGAGAGAAGGTGGAGCAGGAAGATATGAAAAGTGTGCAGTTTTCAAGGAAAGGAGTACAGGCCCAGTTAAAACTGAAGCTAGGATGGGCTTGGGCAAAGAGGCTAAAATTTGTTAGAGACCATTAAAAAGAAGACTCACTTGGCACTGGGACAAACAAGATAGCCACCATCTGCAGGGCAAGGTATCACATCACATTTTAAGGGATCCAGGATGTGAAAATGCAAATGCCTTTGAAAGGAGAGTGTCTAAAAAGTAGAGCTTGCAGTGTAATCTCCTGGAAAGTAACGAATATAAAGAGAGGCCATAGAAACTGGTCCAAGGAGACCAGACTACGTATCAAACTGAAAGCAGAATTTGGTTTTATCCATGTGGTGTTGGCATGAAGAATGAAAGAGTTGCAGGGTCTCTGAAAGAGGGAATACCCACACTTAATATGGTATAGGCAATGACATCACAAGCCCCAGGTGTCAGATGCAGCTACATGGTTCTGTGTTTACTCTGTTGGGCTTCAGGTTTCATATGGGTCTGGCTTTTCCTTGTGTTCCCATTCCTTATCTTCAGAATGGAAATGTGTACTCTATGCCATTTTACACTGAAAGAACATAACTTGTCTTTTTATTTTAATAGTGTGTCATAGTTAAAAGATTACCTTGAATCTCAGAGGAGACTTTGAATTTAGTCTTCTAAACATTTCAGACTTAGGGGACTCTAGAAAACAAACCAATGCTCTTTACATTTTGATATGTATAGGCTTCTGAGCACCAGAGTAGACTATTATGGCTTCAAAGTGATGTATTTGTATATCTAGTTGATAAGAGATGGACCTGTGATGGTTAATCTTCATTGCCAAGTTCAGCAAACTTAGAATTGCCACCTAGGGAACAACCTTGTTGGCACATTTGTAAAGGTGCTTTCAGAGAGCTTCAAGGGAGGAGTGAAAATGATGCCATTCTCTAGGCTGAGAACCCTGAGTGAATAAGAGAGGAAGATGATAAATCCTGATGAATAGCAGCATTCATTTCTTTCTGTTTTTTGATGGCATACACAATGTGACAACATGTCTCATGTTCCTGCTGCCATGGCTTCCCTGACATGATGGTTTGTATTCCCTTAAACCATGAATGAAAACAAGCCCTCCCTCCCTGAAATTGCTTCTGTTTAGGAGCATGTTCAGAGTAATGTAAGCTGAATATTCTACTAAAATATTTGCAGATGATATCTCACAATATTGTCATAAATGCTCTCTCATTTAGTTCTAAAAAGCAAATATTATTGAATTTCTCCTTTAGAAATAATAAAACCAAGAGGGAGAGAAATTAAGATACTTGCCCTTAGCAGCCTCTGACTTCTGGTTTTTGGTTTTTTGCTTTGTTTGTTTGTTTAGGTGAAGCGTTCACACAATCTAGCAAGGTTGCTGTATATGCTACAACTGCCCAGGGGCCTATGTTAGCAACTTCAAACACCAGCTGAAACTGTCCAGTTCCCAAGAGATAATCTCTATTAGTTTGGGTACAGGTTTGGTCATTGTGAGTAGGAATACAAAGGGGGACATTTTCTAGACTTATAAGGATGTGCAATTGATAAGTTGCATGTATTAGTTGCATATATAATCAACTAATATGATAAGTTGAGTAGCAGTAGAATCTCCAGATTCATTGCACTGGGACTAATGAAATCTTCAACCATTGGGTTCAAAAATTGCTACTAACTTCAAATATATAGAGGCATTAAAGAATAATATCTTTTATATGCATGACTCAAAATACACTTGCACTATAGAAAACTGAGCTCCAGAAAAACTAAAGGCAATAAGCCTCACATCCAGTTAAAGTCATCAACAAAATGAATGCCCAACACCAAAAAAAAGTCATAGGCTTTTCAAAAATCAAGATACTATTGCAGTCAAGTTTGTTGTGAAAATAACAAATCTGTTATCAAAGATAAATCCTGTTAGAATTCAACTTACAATGTCATTTTAAAGGTTTTAATTTCTTCTAAGTAACAGTAATTTTTAAAAAAATTTTGAGTGTTTGCTCTTCTCTGCAGAGAGAAAGATTATACCTGAGTTTGAATCACAACTGAGATTAGGAGTTGATTTGGGGGACAGAGAGGTAATCAAGGCTTGAACTGCTGGAGATCAGTTGCATAACTATGAACATAAAGTAAAACTGACACTGTTAGACACAGTTGATCAGTTATTGAGGAGGTGGGCCTTGGGGCAAAGAAAGAATTAGGTTTGCTGGGTACTTAGCACTAGGTTAGATACTGTGCTAATTTCTTTTTAGGCATTATCTCATTTGATTTCTACAACAATCCTCTTGTACTTGAGACTAGGATATCTGACAATATCATCCCTAAATTACCGGTAAGCAAACTCAGATTAAAAGAAGACAATCAGCTTGAACAATGTCACAGGGCTGGTCAGTGTTAGAGGCTGGAAATGAATTCAAAATTTTAATCTTACTGCCCAAGCCTCTTCACTGAGATCACCAGGACACTCCTTATATGGAGAATATGTCTAATGTAAGAAAATAAATTACTTAGTACAAGTGCTGACAACATTGGCAGACTACAGAGGTGGAATGTCAATAACAATTGGCAAGAAACTGAGTAGCTTTCTTTTTTAATAGAGGATTTTTTTCTGTTTGCTTGTGTGTGCGTGTTTGTATGTGCACGTGGGCATGTGTACTCATGCATGTGTGCCCTTTATGCCATTTATGTTATGTCCACATGTATGTGGAGGTCACCGGAAAACCTTGGGAGTCATTTCTTAGGTGATATCTACGAATTTTTAAACATTTACTTTCCTGTGCCTGTTTGTGCATGTGTATGTATGTTTGTGTGTAGGCACACATGCATTACAGTGTATGTGCAGAGATCAGAGAACAACTTTTGGGAATCACCTCTCTCCTTCTACCATGTGGTCCTCAGGATCAAAATCAATCATCAGTCTTGGTAGCAAGTACCTATACCCACTGAGTGATCTAGCTGAACCCTGTTTTTGTTATTGTTATTGTCTTGAGACAGGCCTTCCACTGGCCTGGAACTTACCAAGTGGGCTAACATCTGCCTGCCTCTACCTCTTCAGTTCCATTATTGCAATTGATGCTAAGTTCTTTTTTTCACATGTATTCTGGGAATCTAACTCATTTCCTCATCCTTGCAATGCAAACAGTTTAGCAACTGAGTTATTTCCTCAGTCCCAAGCTGCATATCCCTTCACATATACTGAGATGCCAGTGTTAGATCGTTAGCAGGAAGAGGCGCCATCTTCATGTGTCCCTATTGTAACTGCTTCTAATGCCTTAGAGTTTTCAGGGCAACTTTCCAGTTTAGTAGGGTTCTTCATCAGGATGACTGAATGAATAAATGCATCAATGAATAACTATGGCTTAGGGAGAAAGAAAATCCATAGAGCAGAATGACTTGAGATATGATATAAATATGATATAGTAATGCTGAAGGTCCATTTAAAATGATGAAAGACAGGCAGCAAACAGGTATTTTAATACAATCTACAGAATGAAGACCATTTTCTTAGATGATGAACTCCCAGACTGACTACACAGCACTGCTTCACACTTTAAAAAGAAGTGGACGCCTTCCTGCAACTTCCTACACTTCCATTCCCTGGAGCCCTGCTTGGAGCAACTGTCAGAAAGCCACATTCACATCTTAGATCTTACACCCTCTTTCCACCAGAAGGAAAAATCAGATGTGCTGTGGATGAGATATGGAAAGTCTTTGGAGTCTAGTAGAAAGGAGGCTGAAACTGGTTGAGCACACAATCAAAGAACCCAGAGATGAGGTGCCAGCCTGGCCAGGCCTCTGAAGCATCAACAGGTGCACTGTGGCTGCCGAGACTAGCACAGAGTTGGTGCAGACAGAGCAAACAACAGCCAGCCATGCAGAAGCTGGCAATGCAAAGTGACTGGGCAGATTCTACAAGGTCAAAGCACTCTGCCCCGACATTGGGACATTAGACCCATAGGGTGGTAGGAAGGGCTGTACATGACCCAAGCCTCAGACAACAAGGTCACCAAGTGAAAAAAGTCCTCATGTACACTGCAGACACAGATTTAAGCCAGACAAACTTCCAAGGAGTCCCACCGAGCTTCATGAGAGCAGAACACTATAAGAACAAAGATGTTCAGCTATGAAATGAAGGTTTGATTATTCTTCCCACTTCAGCTCATAACCTGAGACTCATGAGGCATAAGCAACTCACTTTCATCATCACAAGCATCCCAACAGACAGAAATAGAATGTGAGTCCAGGCCATTCCATGCGAAGTCCTGGTCTGAGCCTTCATTACATAGGTGTTATCTTTACGTGCACAGCTGTCTGGGAATGACCTACTTGGAGACAGTGGGAAACTCTTGTG
Source organism: Ondatra zibethicus (assembly GCA_004026605.1). Taxonomy (NCBI): domain Eukaryota; kingdom Metazoa; phylum Chordata; class Mammalia; order Rodentia; family Cricetidae; genus Ondatra; species Ondatra zibethicus. Next base: position 80,814 of record PVIU01008007.1, on the reverse strand, counting down.
GAGGAAAACGGTGACAAATTTATTGGGTAAATACTCAGGAGATTCCAATAAGGAAAACTGGAGCCTGGGCTACTCACAGCACTGAAAAATAGGGAACACAGGGCAAGGGAAGAGCTGTTCTTTGGCCTTGCATTTACCCCGGCCACCAGTTGAAGCTACATTGTTCACATTTTGTACAAACATAGCTCCCCCAAATGTCCAAGCATAAATCATCACATTATTAGCTATGGGTTCCAGCTCCTTGGCACTCCTGGGCTTGATTCACTGCTGTGTTGCTTCAATTTATTTCTGCATGCTGGGGGATCAATAGCAGAATATATCAAATCGTTCAGAGAGAATAATTTCACCTTTAAATTCTTCAATGGACAACTGACATTGAGGGTGATGTCAGATCATTTTCTCAAGCCTTGGGAGGCAGCCGGTTCTCATCCCTGTGTCCTAACATACATGTTCAAGTACTTCCATTCAGCAACTGTGTTCATTTAGTCACCTGTGAGCCTTGATCCTGGAGTACATTCAGTCAACAGGCTAAATCTAATCTTAGCCAGACTATTTTATTATGCTAGTATTAAATAATAGAACCAGAGTGAGGTTTTTTGTGCCTTATAGCCCAAAGGCAATGTCAAAAAAATAACTTATGCCAGAGTCTCACAGTCTATTTATTTATAGCATTAAAACATTTGCTTTATTCCCCCAAAGTTTCGAATAAGAAAAAATAGCCTGTGCCTTATTATAAACAATAGCAATTTCTTCTCTTATCTAGAAATGCATGCTGTGCTCAGAGCAAAGTTCAAGAATTAGACCGCCTGACAATGGAAGGCAAAGCTATGTTCTAGCTGCCTCGGTTTGCAGCTAAATCACAACCCACTCTGAAAATTTCCACACATTGTCATTTTCAAAACAATCCTTTGCTCTGGTATTTGAATAAGTAAAAGGTTTTTCTGAGGACAGTGTCAAGTTGTCCCATGATGTCCCCCATCTTGATCTGCTAAATCATCATCTTCCATCAGCAGGATATGGGCACTGGCAGTTTTGAAAACAGCCACTTTGTAGAAAATCAACTGTGAGTCAGAAGGCAGCAAGTTTTCAGAGACATTTGGACATGTCATTCTCTCCCAGGGATAGCTGTGGCATTTCCACAGGGTAGGCCTGTTTTATCGGCTGCCAGGGGCATCTTGGGAAGACACTAGTACTCAAAGACTTAACTGAAAAGTGCATGGAATAATTTCTGTGGAAACAGTCAGATGCCAAAAATGAAGTCACACAAAAGTCGTATGTGAAACCCCGACTGAAATGGCCACTGGTGCCTCTCTAATAGAAATCTCTCTGATCCCAGAACCCCCCAGCTGTTAAAGCATTGGTGACCTGGGGACAGAATGGAGTTCTAGAAAAGAAAACTTGAAACAAACTTTTGGAGGAACAAGAAAGGCGGCCTGGGAACAGTAGTGTGCTTTTTAATTACTGAGGGTGCACATGCTTTTCTCCATTTTATGTTTTGTTCGTAAAGCATTTTTCATGCCTTCCTGTTAGTTTGCAATGACCCCCTCCCCACACACATAGGTTGCCAAACTGAAAAAAGAATCTTTGCCTACATGTACTCTATTTAGTTGAAAGACCAGTTTTGGCTACCCAGGCAAGAGAATGAGTTAGCAACCTGCTGCAGAACTCAGGTAACAAAAGGCTCCCTTGAGAGCCTGTTAGTTTCTAAGCCTCACTGCTGCTCTGTGACCAAATAAACAATCCAGTGCACCTGGGTCCTCCTGGCTGCCAGCAAGGTTGTCAGTGAGCAAGCAAGAATCCAGTATTTACATCTTAATAAGGAGGTTAAAAGCATTGCCTTACCTTGTATGCTTCCAAGGATTCTAAGAAATGGAGACGTAGTTATAACCAATAAATATAGGGTAGAATCAGTCACATTTAGCTGAACTGCGGTTCACACTAAGCATTCAGACCCAGAATCTTTTCAAAAACAAATATTTAAATAACTGTGAATGTGCTTTCACAGGCTTTATTTCCCTGCACACCTATGTACAATGGATAATTTTTGACTATTTAAGGACTACAAAGGAGAATCTCAGAACCCTTGGAGAGGGTCGGCTGCATTCAAATTCCTTATGCTGATTTTGAATTGCATTTAGGTAAATCGAAGACACAGTAGGATATATGCTGGAAGAGACTCAAAGAGATTGCCTGGGTTTTAGCGTGTTTAAAATCCCAGTTCAATTATCATCTTATTGCTTATATGAAGTTTAACTAGTCTTGTTTTCAAAACTGCTTCCTCACTGTAGTTTGGAAGGCCTTCTAGAAAGCACAAACAGGTTCAAGGTCCTCAGGCTGCAGCAGATATGGCTGGCTGAGTGAGGAAGGCTGAAGCAACTGTGTCTGGCATGGCTAGCCTTTGCTTCCTTACTTCATTGTATTGCAAAGGAGTGGTGGCCACTCTAAGCACATTCAATGGGCCCTACCAAAGAGGCACGCAGGCACTGTTCATTTCATTCTGGGTTCCAATTTATTTTCAGTGGAACAATGTGTGTTTATGCATCCGGAGCAGGAAAATTAATCCCATGTGATTGCAAACTGAAGCGCAATCACCAGAACAAAAGGCAGAACACAGATACATACTCACACCCACACACTTAGATTTCACCCCATTGAGGACTGGGTTGCAATCAGTGCCATTTATACAAAGCTAACATGTTAAAGTCATCAAAACCTTGCTGAGAATAGTTTAGAATCTAAGATATTCAAGAAAACTTTTTGGCCATCTTTCTTACACTATGAAATGTTAACTTAGGAGAAATATTCTTTGTTGTTCAAAGCAGTATATATGGGATGAACATAAATACTCAGTTACTATGGAAAAGCCAATAGGCTCGCTCAATCAAAACCATAGCCCGATAAGACTTAATTCTGATTGTATTTTTCTTAAAAAATAAAATTACCTCTGTTCTCAAGATAGAAGTATTATTGAGACATGAGACAGCACAGCAGGTTAAGGTGCTTGCTACCAAGTCTGATGACCTAAACTTGATCCCCAGGGCCCACATGATAGAAAGAATGAACACACGATTCTAAATTTAATAAAATTTAAATTTTAAATTTAAAAAAGAAAAGAAACATTATTCTTAAAATACAGAAAATTATCAAATCTCTATTAATAAGATAATTTTGTTAACTTTTTCTATTTTTCTTCAGCTCTTTTTCTAATTTTCATTCAGTTTTTCAAATTTGATCAATTATGTATGTGTATTTTTTCTTTTTTACATTCCATCTTTTTGACTTCCTTAAACTTCCATTTGTTTTTTTTCTGTGAAATATTACATTGTAAGGATAAAGGAAAATAGAATTCTTCAACTGCTACAGTATTTATTTGTTTATAACTTAAAATTTTATTTTATTTTAATATAATTTTTTGGCATACCTTCAGTATGCTGTTGTGTTTCATAAGGCCACTTACATGTAATTATAGCATTACGATGATCACATTCCTCCCTCTCTCCTCTCCTCTGCGCACCCCAGCCCTAGCTCTATTATATCGTTACGATGACCGCATGCCTCCCTCTCTCCTCTCCTCTGCACACCCCAGCCCTAGCTCTATTTGTTTCAGTCATCTCACTTCCATTTCCATTCCTTATGTATAAAATCTAGGATTCACAAAAAAGAGAAAATATGCACTTCTTGTTTTTCTGAGTTTGAAAACAAAGCAGTCAAATCAATAAATGGGCTGATGAAGTAAGCAGATTGTTCTTAAGGATGAAGTACAATTGGCCAATACATGCATGCAGGACTGATTGGCATCACTAGCCATAACAGAGATGCAAATTACATCTACATTGGTACCTCATCTCTAGTCAGAATGGCTTTTAGTAAGAAAACAAGTAACAAAAGTGTTAGCAAGGATATTGGTAAAAAGGGAACTATTGCATGGTGCTGGTGAGAGTGTAAATAGTCTGGCCATTATTTCTGATTTTTGGTATTACAACATAACACCATTCTTTGAATTTTTCAGGTATTGAATTTTCCTTTGAAGCTAGATTATGGGAAGTAAAGTGGCCAAAGGGTACTTTACAGCTCTTGATAAATATTGCCAAATTTCTATTCAAATTATTTTTCCACAGTATATGAAAATGCATTTTTGCTCTGCTTACCAAGATCCTCTTGCCCTTTTAAAATATCATTAATTTCCAAGGCTAAAATGTTATTTAATTACTTTAAGTTGTATGTGTTTAGTTAAAAGCTGCTGAGATATAACATATTAGACTTTCTTGAGCTTTTTATATTTGGGGCCTTTTTAAAATTTAGTTACTACACGCTGGGGGCTTCTTTCTTCCTCGTTTATTTAAATAATTTATGTGTTAAGGATATTATTGTTTATAACGTCATTGGAGTTCCTTTGTGTATTTCAAATTAAGTTTTGTGAATTTCCTAGCTGCAATTTATGCTCATTCTTCCTCTTAATGCTTCAAAGGGCCTCTTTTTGTTTTGACATAATGAAAATAAACTGGATAATCAAAGGAAAAGATGGTTAAATCCAAAGTGCAATTCTACCTCTAAGGTTCAAAGTTTATTATCACTGTTTCTTAAGCACAATTAGAAAAGATGACTACAATCCTGTATAATAGTGATGATAGTCAAGAAGAAAACGTAACAGTGTCGAGGAGAATGTTGAGGCTCTAGGTAAATGTACCATGCATGTTCCCCTAGCAATGAAAATATTTTTAACCCCTACTTGGTCTAGCACCGTGATAAATTCTATACAAAAGGCCACACTACAAGCAGAGATGTTTGTGTGGGTTCATACTCACTATGGAGTTATGCTGGTTATATTTTTTTGTCAACCTGACACAAATTAAAGTCATCTGGGAAGAGGGAACCTCAATTGAAAACAATACCTCCAATAGATTAGCCTATAGGCAGGTCTGTAGAATATTTCCTTGATTAGTAATCAATGTGGGAGGTTATAGAGTGCTCTGGGCAGTGCCATCTCTAGTCACGTGGTTCTGGGAGATAGATGAAAAGCAGGTCACACAACCACGGAGACCAAGCCAATAGGCAGAACTTCTGCATGCACGTTTTCTGCTTCTGTTTCTGCCTCCAGGTTCCCACCCTGTTTAAGTTCCTGCCTTGCCTCCCTTCAATGACAACTCTGAGCAGAATGTATAAGCTAAATAAACCATTCCTTTCCCAAGAAGGGAAGGTTTTGGTCAGTATTTTATAACAGCATCAGACAGCAATCTAGGACAGGAGTTTAGGATAACCCCACAGTGGGATCTAGTGATCAAGGGTAGTTATAGATCAAGCAAGGGTCAAGATTTTCAGCCAATAGAAGTATATACTGTGTAGAATTCTGGGAAATAAAGTCAGAATCACTGAATTTCACTTACCTAAAACAAGTCTTCAGATTAACAATAACAAAACTGTTCATGGTTCAAATGATTTTCACACTAATTTTCTCAAATTTGGGGTGCTTGATTATCTTCACTGTTTTGATGTGGTACCCACTGGGGTGCCTATAGTCAAAACTTCCAGCACAGACTGCACAGTAAAAGCAGGTCCACTGCCTGTAAGACTTCACCCATGGAACCTAGCTTTCCACAGCCTTTCTGTTCTGCTTGACTTTTTGGTTCTGTTTCCCTAGATCTTCTACCACATACAAGATTTTAATTCATGCTGAGTTAACAAAGATGGATTCTCTAGCAAGAGTTGAGTGAAATGAATAGCTTTTGTTGTCAAACTGTTTCTTCTTTAGGTCCCTCAATGTGACCTACTGGCTTTCTTCTGACTTGGAAACCTTGGAGGACTTCCCTTGGGGATTCTACAGGCAAAGAAGCTGGTCTATAGCCTGAAGGACTTTCCTGAAGACTGGCCTTCTATGGGGTCTGTTAAGAAAACTATGGAAAGCTCTGCCATCTTTGCAAAGTTCAAAAGTAGAAGCAATGTCTACTTTGAGGAAAGACAGGAAGGTAAAGAGGAAATGATCCTTAGCTATGTTCTACTGAGGCAATTGAGAAGCCTAAATTATGGCAACAGAAAATCCACAGAGTATTATAAGAGGCAAGTAAGTTTTGTGTCTTGGGAGTCTGAAGGGTTTCAGGTGTCCCAAAAATATATCATGTCTATTGACTGGTAGGATGACTATATAAGCAACAGTAGAAAAACAATTAAATTCAAATATAAGAAAATTTTATCACAAGAGAACATGAGAGTAGACCTATACAATCTAGGGAAGCTTCAGTGGTATTTCATATCTCTTCACCCAAAACAGCAAAAAAAAGAGAAAGAAATGCCATTCATATAATTTAGCTCCACTATAACATATGTACAGTGCAATAAAAGCAATTTAAAAAAGATACATAAAAGAAAAATAGGAGAGGGAGGTGAGAATGCCTGGGAAAAGTTGGGCATCATGGTGGATATAACAAAAATACATTGTGTGTGTGTATGGAATTCTCAATAAGGAGATATATGGAATAAATATTTTTAAATAAAAAAATCCAAATTGCTATATATTTTATTTCAAATAATTTAAATTGGTTCTCTTTTGTACATGCACATTCTTATTCCACCATATACTGCTATTTTACAAACACTTAGTATTTATATTTTAAATTGTCTATATATAGGGTTGGGGATTAAGATCAGGCCCTATGCATTATAAGTTATAAACTAAAACACTGAACTACACTTTCAGCTCCCTATTCTTGTTTGTTTGTTTAGTCATGTGTGTAGGAGGGTGCTCTATGTATGTGTGTGGTGTATATATGTGTGGCGCATGCACGTGAGTATGTATGTGCATTCAAAGTCAGAGCAGACTATCAGATGACTCCATCTATTACCCTCCTTTTATTGCCTTGAGATTGGATCTCCCACTGAACCAGAAGCTTGCCTTTTTATCTAAGCTGGTGGCCAACAAGCTTTTGTGATTTTGTGTGTATGAAGACCTAAGAATACTTATATTCTTTTCTTCTTCAGTCATAGCATCCCATGGTAATTAGGCCAGCATGGCATGCAAAGAAAGAAAAAAACATATAGTTGAACAGTATAAGGGAATGGAAGACTAGTGTGGGAAACAGAGAGAGGGTGGAGGTTGGGGAATAAGAAGAATGGGGGTGATGCGGACTTCATAAGATGCCATTATTGCATTTCTCAATTTGGAATTCAATTTACTCAGAGTTAAAGGTTGAAAGTCTTTTGTAAGATATCCCAAAGCTATAATAAATGATTGCTTTCCAAATTCAAATGCAACTATCACCAGTTTGTCTTCATGGCCCTTTGTCTAAACAACCTAAGACTTAGTACCACTGTCAGTAACTATGAGTCAGCTGTGTTAATGAGGAACAGATGGGAGAATATTGAGTAATGAGTAAGACCCACAATTAGCAGGTGAAATGGCTAGGGCTTCTACAGCTCTTCAATTCCCCTAAACCTCGTGTTTTCACATTAAATGTTTCTGAAGTTAAAGAGCTTTATGATATATTAATTGAAATGAGGATTGTGTCTTTAAAATCTACTCTAGTGTCAAAGGTTCATCTTTCAATTCACTAGTTGGAATTAAGGAAATCTAATCTTTTAATATGATTGTGAAAAGGCTGTAAAAACAAGGATTAAAAACAAAGTGACAACAATAATCTGGAAATTTCTAATTCACTAGGAACAACAGGAGGCAATGTCCTAAGAGAAATGGACAGGCAGTGTTACCCAATCCAATCGGCAAAAACCTGAGTGTGGTCAAAGCCAGAAGAAAATGAAATTACAGGACTTGAACTCTTTGGAGAAAAACAACCTTTTTCTAGTTCCCTAGGGTCTGTCTATATGAAAACTTTGACTCTTCTAGCTGAAGTGAGTTTTCCAATAAAACAGCACAATTTTATGAGCTTCAATGTACCCTGCTAAAGGGCCTTAATTCATGGAGAAAAAACTAAAAGTTGACTTTGTGTGTGTGTGTGTTTTCTTTTTTCTTTTCTTTTTCTCTTTTTTAAAAGTCAAGATTGAGGTATCTCTGGGAGAGATTTTTCCCTTGAAGCTAAGAAAACATTTGAAGAGACTTTCCAAACAGACAATCCTAGATGAAAGGCTACAATGCAGACTTAAGACTCAGTTATAAATTCTAGTCCTCTCATGCCCTAGCAGGACTGGAGGTGAGTGATGAGAACCCTGGGACCTTTCATAAACAAGACCAGGCACTCCTTGTGTAGAATATTTCCAGATGGTGGCCTACCTTACTCTACTAGTAGCAAGTTAACTCTGTTCAGTCAATAAACCTGCCAGGACCCTCGGGGGAAATGTCCAAATCTTTGAAAACAATTGTCATTCAGTAAACCCCTTCTAATGTCATGACCTCATCATTTAATCACTATTTTGGGTGAGAAGCTAGAAACAGGCCTGAAATAAAATTAGTCAAAATTACCAAGTGAAGTGTAGGATACATAACTGGTTAAACAGAAGGATCAATCACAAAATAAATCTCAAAGGAAAGCAGTACTTATGAAACTAAGAAGTTGAGGCTCCTATTCTTCCCTACATTCTGTGTGAATGTATATTTTGATCTCTAAACTACTATATTTTACCTAAGATTTGCATGATAAAATCAAATTTAAACTTATATTCATTAAGGTGACTGATTGTGTGCTCTAATGATACCAGTCTATGAATAGAAAAGCTCAACCTGGGTAGTTATTAAATAGAAACCACAGAGAAACAAATACTGTAGAAAAGATTTTGAAGGTCATGTAATCTAACACCCTTCCCAGCCTTCAAATTCTTTGTGTGACTCTGAGCTCAAATGATCACATATGCTCCATTTTTAAAGACAGTAAACCCTTTGGTTCAAAGCAAAATGCCCCAAATGCAAGATGAGAATTTCAAGATCCACCTGTTATCCTACCTCATTCTCACCTCTACCCTTACTGATTTGATCAGACTACTCCCTTCCTGTAAGGGTTAGTTTTGACAGTCAACTAGAAGGATTTAATTATCATGAAACAAATATCTAGGCATCTCCATGAGGTACTGTTTAAGATTAGGTTAATTGAGATGGGAAGATCTGTCCTGAATGTGGGCAGCACCATGCCATGGGATACAGCACCATCCCGTGAGCTACAGCACAATCCCGTGAGCTACAGTACCATCCTGTGGCCTACAGTACCATCCCGTGGCCTACAGTACTATCCCGTGGCCTACAGTACCATGCCATGGGCTACAGCACCATCCCGTGAGCTACAGTACCATCCCGTGGCCTACAGTACCACCCTGTGGGCTACAGCACCACCCCGTGGGCTGTAGTCATGTACTGAATAAAGAGGAGAAAGGGAGCCAAACAGTCGCCATTGTGTCTCTGCTTCCTGACTTCATAGGTACTGTGGCCAACTGCCTCATGTTATAGGTGCCATGCCTTCCCTGCTCAGGATTTATCCACTGAAACCATGAGCCAACATAAACTGTTCCTGTTACAAATCGTTGGGTTTTTAAATTTCCTTTTGTTTGTTTCTTTGTATTTTTTTTTAATATTTGATCACAGAAAGAAGGCAAACAACTAATACTGAAAATTGACACTGAAAAGTGGTGCTGTTGCCATTGAAAGTGTTCCCTGTTCCTCAAAAGCAACTGTCTAGGGAAATGCTTCTTCAAGGTTAGCACACAGAAGCTGATGCAACTGGGGGCCACGCAGAACAGGCTCCATCCTGAGCTGGCAGCGGAACTTGGCAGCATCATTTACGTAGTTCCAATTTTGCAGGCATGAAATATACAAGATTAAGGGGATATGGAGTATTGCTGAGGGAGACCACAGAGTCTTACATCACGTTTCCAGATATCTACCAGGCAATGTGTGGTTGGTTTGTAGTCTCTGCTATGAGTACCTGAGAGGAGGCCACTCTATGAAATTGTGAAGGTGAAGCATAAACTGAGACCTCCCAGGACACTGGAGATGGTAGGACCGTGGGATGCTGAGGATGTTGATGTTGAGGAAAGCTGAATGTTAGGAGAGAAACTTGCCCAAGACAGCAGAGCTGGGAAAAGTGACTACCCAATCCCTTTGAGACAAGGTCATTTTATCACAAGCTCCAGACATTGGACACATCTGCTGGATCTGGCATTTGCCCTGCTGGCTTTCAGTCTTTCTTTGATCTAATCATGCCAAGCATTCCTTCTGGAATGGGAATGTTTATTCTGTGATGTTTCAAATTGGAGATGTATATTTCCCTTTTTTATTTTATAGATGCTTACAATTAAGACATTGCCTTGAGTCTCTAAAAAGACTTAGACATTTTAAACAAGATTGGAACTGTTAAAGATTGTGGGGACTTTTGAAATTAACTTGAAAACATTTTGTATTATGAAATGGTCAGAACTCTGACCCCAGATTCAAATATTGAGCTGTCTATGAGATGCCATTTCAACATGGATATCTCAGTCCCTCAAACTCCATATATACAAACCAAATTCATTTAACCCATTTGACCCTTTAACATTTGTGCTTATTATTTTATTAATTCAAGTAAATACATTCTTTCCCCAATACAAATGAGCTTTATTTGCATTTAGTATTTTACACAACTGTCCATCACAACACTCAAGTTGTAAACCTGACAATTTCTTCCACACTTCACTAATAGTAATAAATTACACAAAAATAAAAACAATGAGATTTGTCTTTGTTATATATTTGCCAAGTATTTACTATGTTAGGGATTCATAAGATATATAAGATTTTGTGCACTTAATTTTTATGACAGTGTTTGTTTGTTTTTATTTTACAAGACAGGGTTTCTCTGTGTAACAGCCCTGGCTGTCCTGGAACTCAGTTTGTAGACCAGGCTGACCTAAGACTCATGGAGATCTGCCTGCCTCTGTCTCCTGAGTGCTGGGATTAAAGGCATGCACCACCACTGCCCAGCTATGACAGTTTTATAACTGATATTTTATTTTAAGAAATCTTAAGTATTATTATGATCCCCACTTAAAAGACCGGTAAATGGAAATATATATCAGTTAGTTACTTCTTAGAATAGTCACACTAGCTGTCATAGAGTCTGGGTGGTGGTGGTACACAACTTTAATTCCAGAACTTGAGAGACAGAGGCAGTAGGATCTTTATGAGTTTGATGCCAACCTGGTCTACAGAGTGAGTTCCAGGACAGCCAAAGATATACAGAGAAACCCTGTCTCAAAAAACCAAAAATTAAAAAAAAAACAAAAATAAAAGAAATAAAGTTTTAAAAAAAGCCACGTAGAGATGGAAAGTGCACAGACAACCTAGATACTATATGTTATTGGGTTGTCTTTGAGTTGTTTAACTGATGAGGAAGGAGTAACAGCTACTAAAAGACATTTGATTATAAATGCTGCTGGATTAATCTAACCTATATATTTTGAAAATGTCTTGACTTCAAAATTTAAGTCAAAAGATGTGTTACTTTGGGAAAGAGGTTTTGCTTTTGTTTCCACAGGGAATTAGAGGCTGCGAATTCATTCTGGGTTAAAAAAAAATTAAGATTTGATCAAGGAAGACCCCCCTGAAAAATCTCTGATAGGAGCATATGGCCCAGATGATCCAATGTTTTAGAGCACCTCTGTGGCAGTTTATTCTGAGTTCTATGTTCAGAACATCCTCAAGACTGCTGGCTGAGATGACCCAGCCTCACAGAATATTCCAGTGAGGACTTGACCATAGTCCAAAATTTTCTTTTAGTCCCCATAAGATTATCAGCACAATAAGCAGGAAGTATGCCCACATTCCCCCCAAAATGGATTATGGATATTTGTCTTTGTTTAGTGTGTTGGTTACAAGTTGCTATGGATAATGGTCAGGAAAAAAACTAAATAATGGAGATTAGATTCAGGGTCTTGTTTTAAAAAGAAAAAAGGGGGAAATGCTGTGAGAAAATGCTCCTGTACACTGTAAAGATTTGTCACTCATATTGATTTAATCAAACACTGATTGGACAGTAGCCAGACAGAAAGTATAGGCAGGGCAACCAGACTAGGAGAATTCTGGGAAAAGGAAAGGAAGAGACACAGTCTCAATCCAGAAGCAGAGGAAGCAAGATGAGAACACCTTACTGAGAAAAGGTACTACGCCACATGGCTAAAATAGATAGGAATTGTTGGTTAATTTAATCTGTAAGAGGTAGTTAGTTATCAGCCTGAACAATAGACCAAACATTTTATAATTATATAAGCCTTTGTATATTTATTTGGGACTGAGTAGCTGTGGGACAGGTGGGACAGAAACTTACATCTACATATACCTACTGATCAGTATTATTTGAATTAAAAATAGTAAAATCTAAAGTAGTATTTTTGTCTTTGACAATAAGAACAAAACAAAATCTTGTTGGCATAGTTTGCATTTGTGAACAAATTCATTTTTGTTTTAAATTACAATGATCTATATTTTTTCAGTGAATGATAATGCTTTTGAGATTTCAAAGGTATAGTACTCTCACCCATGGACCTGTAAAAGATGTAGTCTACATCATTATTTTTGTATTTAACACACTTGATGACCCATAAAGTCATAAGAAAGTGAACAAGAATGGATGTGAAACAGAACATTGACTCTTTAATTTAGAAATCATTATTTTTTTCTATGAAGCCATTAGCTTCTGTTCAACTTTGATTTAAGAAACAAATGTATACACATACATATTCATGCCATACAGCATCTTAAAGCAAAGTGGCAAAGTTAGAAAACGTGAACAGCAATGTGCTTATAGAAGTGGACTTGCCATAGGCACTTTGTGGGGCCTTCATCCTTCTCATCTGAAGGTGATTTTAGACAGACACTTGTTTCCATGCTAATAACAGTGGTGAAGATGGGTTAATTTTCTGTGGATGATATATGGTCAAGTCAGGTAGCAGAGCCATCCTACACCACAGAGATTCAATTCTTGCCTGAATTGAGACATTCATCACTGTGCTCTGTCAACAAATGAAGGTCATGTTACTCCCTCCAATTTGTGTCACCAGGATATGTGCATACAACAGGCTATCTGAAAGATGGATATGAGTGAAAGAAGGCCCTTCAGGTGAGTCGTTAGCAAGGGGAAGTCTAATTGGTCTACTTTTCATTGCGGTTTAATTTACATTATAGAAAACAAAGGTAATGGAAGTCACAGAAACTCACCTCCATGGAATGCTTGTTTGTGGTTGAATTTTGGGCTCCCTAATCCTGCATGTGTTTTCTTTCTGATTCATTAAAACAGCTCATGAAGATAACAATTTAATTATCCATATTATACAATAAGCTGACTTGACTGTAACTTTCTGTCTCAAAACCTGAGCAAAGCTTCTGGTCTCTCTAAAACTTAGTTTCCATATCCATGTAAAGGTCAAACCCATCCACTTTGTGTGCCAGGTACTGAGACCAGAGGGGCATCTACAAAGGAATAGCAAGAGCTTTGGAAGTCACTTACTTATGACCAGGGATAGTCATACTATTGTAGAATATTATTTTGAAGTGTGTTACATTTGTTTATGCTCTGAAACATTCGTTTAACAATGTAAAGATGTGTTGCTTTGTTTATACTGCATTTGTTTAACTCTGTGAACCTGATTCTTTGCCTATCTTAAACACCTGATGGTCTAGTAAAGAGCTGAATGGCCAATAGTGAGGCAGGAGAAGGGATAGGCAAGGCTGGTAGGCAAAGAGTGTAAATAGAAGGAAAAATCTGGAAAAAGGGGAAGAAGCAAGAGAACAAGGAGAGGACACCAGGGGTCAGACACCCAGCTACACAGTCAGACATAGGAATAAGAAGCAAAGAAAAGGTATCCAGAAATAAAGAAAGATAAAAGTCCAGAGGCAAAAGGTAGGCAGAATAATTTAAGGTAAGAAAAGCTAGCAAGAAATAAGCCAAGCTAAGGCTGGGCATTTATAAGAAAGAAGGCTCCATGTGTAATTTATTTGGGAGCTGGGTGGCAGGCTCCCCAAAAAGTCAAAGAGTAAAAGAAAAACCAACAACAACAGCACACTGCTCAGCTGAATATGGTGAAACATTCTAGGGTGCAAAAAGACTAAATTCATTATCATTGATTCTGTGATTGTATGAGGCTAATGGCCTTGGACTCCTCTCTTGCTTTAATTTATAGACTTATGTGTGGTGGCAGAGTAGTTAAAAACAAGCTAGAAAACATATTAATACTTTGTGCTGTGATTCACATATATTTCTTTGGTTGGGAAAATTGTGGTCCATATTAGAACACCTGATTATCTTAGGGGTCAGCTGACACCAGCCAGCATATATCTGTGTTGAACATCTGCCAAGATCTCTGTCTTATGACTTCCACCTTTCCTTAAAGGAGAGATTCAGACAACGTCAGTATCAGTAAGGTCTTTGAAGATTTCTCCCAACATTAAGAGGAACTATCCTTTGCTGTGTTTCCAAGGAAAAGATAAGACAAAATGGATGTCCTGTAGGTAGTTCCTGGAAGACACAATGGGGAGACCTACTGGTGAAGAATCAAGAGGGAAGTGGGAGTGAGACAGCATGGTGGACTACAGGGCATTTGTACTGTAAACCAGAAGCCTGTGCATACTCATGCCATGTACTTGTATATGCCACATTTTTTGTGGGCTTCATATTGTTCCTATAAATGTCTTGAGATTCCCTTCCGTCTTTGGCAAATGAGACTAATTTATCTTCAGATTTATTGGGGACAAAAGAATACACTTCATCTCTGGCTAAAGGTTCAGGAGGAAGCAGGGAAGCAACACACACAGAGCAAACAGAAATCTGTTTTATTGGCTTCAGCTTGCTTCCCGAAATTCAGAAGGAAGAGGCTGGGTGGATTAACTTTAGATGTAGATCATCCCTATTATTTTATTTTAATCCCAAGACTCACCACTGAAGGCTAGTGGATGTTAATATCCGCTTTCCCTCACTAAAACATAATAACAATTGACATAAAGATACAAGGGACAATTAACTTATACAGAAGAAAGGTTAACTTGGGCTCATAATCTCAAGTGGATCCATTGCTTTGGGTCTCTGGTGGGGTGATAGATGGTGTTTGAGCAGTGAGTGTGAGCAGGAATCAAAAAAGAAAGAAGGATCTCCATACCTCCCTTTCCCCATGACCTCCTACTATGTTCTACTTGCTAAGGGTGCTATCTCCTCTAATAGGACTATTCTGAGGAGCAAGCCCTAGATACATGGCTTGGGGGGGGGCTTTTAGCATTGAAACTGCAGCAGTGGAGTTTGAGAAAATCCAGTTCTCATCCCACTTCTCTCTGCTGCACATAATTTTAGTAGGAAGAGATTACTTCCAGTCACATTGACATCACATGCAATAAAACCAGTTACCCAGACTTGATGATCACAGTTGCAGCCTTATTTAGAGACTGCAGAGGGCCTGTCTTCTGTGAGAGTCATTCGTATATCCTGACAGATGAGAGGAATTGGTATGTGAAAGCCATGGCATGATCCTTTCTCTCATGAATATAATTCACACAGCAGGTAACGTGCCTGAGTCTCATCAAAGCCAAAGCAAACATGGCATTGTACACAGAGCCAATATTTCACAAGAATATTTTTATTTAAATGTATTCTTAAAGAAAATGAATGCATAAAATATTCATCTTCAAAGACCAAAGACACACATGCTCACAAAATAAAATTTTCTAAGGTGTGTTTTGATGGCCACTCTGCATATTTAACTGTAGTGAGTCTCTTCTGTCTACCAGTGTCTTCTTTTAAGATTGCTAAATGCTCTTGACACAAAGTAGGATGACTCAAGTTTCCTTTTCCTGGTACCCTCTGAAGGTTATAACTGCTGATGTTACTACTTCTACCACTAAGTCACATTAGATAAAGATTCCTAAGATTGTGTGGCCAATGACTAAGGTTTTGTCAAAGCTGGGTGTTTCTCAAGGTTTCAGGCAGGAAAGCACAGGGTGAGAGAAGCAGAGGGCATTTATCCAAAGTAACCCATCTTCTTACACAGAGAATTTTTCCAGCCTGGAGGATATAGAAGGAAAACAAAAGCTCTGGACACATCAGAACCACAAGGAAGAAGATTTGTACTGACCCAAGGACATGTGAACCCAATGAAGTTGGTATCACTGCAGAGATGTAAAAGATTGTTTTCTCTGTGTCTGTCCTTCAGGAAGTGAAAGGAAAGAAAAAGGCCTAATAAAAATTACATCTGACTTCCAGGGCAGAAAAGCACAAATAGCCCTGTGGCTGAAGTGGTCAGACCTAAAACAACACACTTGGAATTCTCTGGCTACAGATCAACTAATTGTGCACATTTTTAAAATCTAAAGCAATCCGTACACAGCTGCTGATAGACAGTGTGGCTAGAAATAGCATCTCAAAGATAAGCACAACAATTCACATTGACGGGTGACTCCATCTGGGGATTCACTTCATGCCACTACATTACTTTTAATAGCACTTAGAGAATTAAGAACAACTCACCACCTCAACCACAGCCGATCTCTATATTGACAAATTATTAAATGAGATACGTCTTCTCTAAGAAGAAATAATTACCACTTTAGCACCTGGTGACTGCCTGAAAATTTTGAGTTAACAGCTGTGTGTGATTCTTAAGATGGAGCCCACGTATGAAAAAATAAGATTAAATGATCAAATAAAGACTGAATGACTAAAAAAGAGCAAAATTCAAAGACAGTATAAATTTGGAGACTAAGTTGAATAGCCATCCATGATGCTGCCTCCTGACTTCATGGTGTGTGCCCCATGTAACTCCACTCTTTCTTACTATTTTTTTGTATATGTAAGGGACTAAAAGTCCTTGTTGTTTTGCTCCTGTACTCCCTACAGCAAAATTTCCCCATACCCTGCCTTATGCACACATCCTGAAGCACCCAGGCCATGTAAGGTCAACTATACCAAAAATGACAAACATTCTTGAATTTTACACTGTGTTGGGTATAGGCATGCAAAAATTAAATTGCCTGAAAGTTCAAATATCACAATTGAAAGGAGCACATGAAGTGTGAGACACTGTGACTAAGCCATGAGCAACAGTGTGGCATATTTAGTGGAGCATGAAATGTGCTCTCATGCATACAGCAGGCAACAGTCCCTATAAGAGGATTCAAAAATATCCATGGGTTTGTTTTTTATTTGATACATACCTGGCTCACTCAGACTACTCCAAGCCCTTTGAGGGCAGTGAACAACCTTTATCACCATCATATCTATACCATTCTCTTTATTTCAAAGACCCTAAGTATCTTCATTCACATAATTTACCTGTCCTTTACTTAATACCTCCTTTTGGTAGCACGTATAAAGTCTAGAAATGTAATTCAATGGTCTACAGAACAGAACTATATTGTTCATACTCCTAGTGAAGTCCATTTTAAAGCTAAGTTCTGACTATGTGAAGTAACAAAGAGAAGACTAATCTCCTGACTGCTTTCCAACTAACCTTCCCTCTATCTCTACAGGTCTTCAGGATTCACATTCTACTCACTGCCTTTTGTTGCCACACTGGCTTCAGAGTAAGACCAAGTATGATTGCTGTGAGTATGTTAGGTCAGGAACAAAGATCTGTTTCTTTTCTCAGTGTTGAGCATTGCAGCTTGAGAAAAATAGGGAAGGTGAGACCTGTTTACTGACCAGCAAGAGTCAATCAGGCAGCTGAAGAGATGGCTCAGCTATTAATAGGATAAACTGCTCCAGAAGAAGATCTAAGTTCAGTTCCCTGTAACCATCAGGAAACTCAATGCCTGTAACTCCAGTTCTATGGGATTTTAATGCTGTTTTCTGGCCTTTGCAAACACCTGCACTCATGCCAACATACCCACACACAGATACACATATATCCACATAACTAAAAATAAAATAAAATCTTTAAAACAAAAGAGTAATGAGTAATTTTTTTCCTATGGCATGATCTTGCAAGAATAAACAAAACTTGAGGCCATGCCATGAGATGGAGATGCCCAGGAATCAGAAACTGGATAGCTCAGAGACCTAGGGTAGAACCAAACATGACTGGCAAGAAGTAAACAAATATAAACAAACAAACAAACATTCCTAATGATATTCTGCTGTACTCATAGATTTGTGCCTTGTCCATTGTTAATCAGAGAGGCTTCCTTCAGCACCTAATGGGAGCAGATACAGAGACCCACAGCCAAAGATTAGGTGCTCAAGGAACCCCACAGAATAGGAGGATGAAGAATTGTGGGGGCCAGAGGGGCTGAGGACACCAGGAGACCATGGCCCACAGATTCAACTAAGTAGGGACCATAGAGGCTCACAGAGACTGAAGTGGCAATCACAGAGCCTGCATGGGTCTGACCTAAGTCCTCTGCAAATGTGTTGTAGTTGTTTATTTGACTTGGATTTATTTATTTATTTATTTATTTACTTTTGTGGAACTCCTAACAGTAAGAGAAAGGATGTCTCTGACTCTTTTGCCTGCTCTTGGTACCCTTTTCCTCCTATTGGTTTGCCTTGTCCAGCCTTGATATGAGTGTTTGTACCTAGTCTTCTTGTAATTTGTTATGCTTTGTTTGGTTGATATTCCTGGGAGGCCTACTCTTTTCTGAAGGGAAATGGAGGAGGAGTAGATCTGGAAGAGAGGGAAGGTGGAGGGGCTTGGAAAAATGAAGGGAGGGGAGGATATGTTTGGAGCGTATTGTATGAGATTAAATAAAAAGAATAAACCAAAATCATGGTAAAAAAAATGAACTGAAATCTGATTGTTTAAGTTTCAATTACCAAAGGGAGTCAGAAGCACTGATAAATTATACAATAACACATTTGTGTTGATGACGTGGGACTTTCTAACCTGACACAAAAGTAAAGAGCAACAAAATGACTTTGTGTGATACTCCTCTGTTGTTATGAACAACATTGATGTGGGAGTTCCCTCTGTGTGCTGTAATTATCATTAATGAATAAAGAAACTGCCTTGGCCTGTTAATAGGGCAGAACTTAGGTAGGCAGGGAAGACAGAACTGAATGCTGGGAGAAAGAAGGGTGGAGTCAGAGAGAGAGAGAGAGACACCATAGAGCCACCTAAATCAGGTGCAGAACCTTGCCGGTAAGCCACTGCCACGTGGCGATATACAGATTAATAGAAATGGGTTAAATTAATATAAGAGTTAGTCAATAAGAAGCTAGAGCTAATGGTCCAAGCAGTGTTTTAATGAATATAGTTTCTGTGTGATTATTTTGGTTCTGGGCAGCCGGGACAAACAAGCGGCCCTCCTCCTACACAACATCATCTATATGCTAATCAATGCCTACACCTAAGACTTCTTAGGAATTGCATCTTCATCTCTGTAGATGCTGCTGCCCAAGAGAAGAGGAAGATATAGTGGCTACAGAATGGTTGCTGGATGAGCCACCTGTAGCCAAGCCATATGTGGAAAGAGGATGGAAAGAAGGACCCTCCTCTCTCTAGGGCTTCAGTTAGTATTAGGCTAACACTTCCAAACCTTGGATCACTAGCAAGAATCTCAGACCATGTTTCAAATCATCTAAAATAAAATACAGAAATATCAAGCCTCTATGAGTTATATGATCTCTTTGTAATCTAATAGGCCAACTTAATTTGTTTTTGGTTGGAAGAATACCAACTTATTAGTATAATTATTGTCACTGTGCAATATATAAGATTTTAACTATTATGCATTTTTATGATTAAATATGTGGAAATAAGTTATTCTAGTTAACATATTTGTGTTTATTTTTTACAAAGTTCTGTAAAACATATACAGAAAAACTGAAAATATGAGTAAGAACAGATGGCAAATTAGTTAGGGATTGCTAGTGTTTATAGTCTCAATCCTTCTCAACTCCTTCTTTGCTGTTACATGCTGGGTATCACAGAAGAGAGCCTGTGCTGATTTTACAGATACATTCCCTGAATGTCAAGCATCAGGTCAAAGGGAAAGAGTTTTGTTTCCTTAGAAAAAAAAAAAAACAGGAAGTACTCATCTGGCCAATTAAGTTGATACAGAAAGGGGAAGTCCTTTGACCAAAAACATGCCTACAATGTATAAAATTTCAAACTCGTGTTATTTAATGAATTGCAAGCAAAAAGAAAAGAAGGATGAAGGGGAGGGAAAGGCAAACCCACACACACCCACATCCTTAACCCAGAAGCCGTCTCTGATTGATAAGCACTTGCAAATGAAACATTAGTTTTCTCCAAGGGTGTTTCACAGGCAGAACAAACCACTCTCAAGGGTGGGCTCCATGCCCAGCAGTAGATGGCCAACAGAAAAAGGACTCAATCGCATCTTTGGAGGTTCCTTGTTTCATATTGTTGGGTCAGCTATTTTTTTAAACAGGTCCTTTGCATGTACACTATGGCTTCTGATTTTGTGTTTATTCTGGGATTCTTGTGTGTGCCAACATGTGTGTCTCTGCATTTATATCTGTTTCTCCTGACTTTTATTTGGTTCTTTTTCTTCTGTTTGTTTTGTCCTATCTGACCTGGTTTGTTTTGTTTTATCTTCTTAATTATCATCCCTTAGATGCCTCTTTCTTTCTTTCTTTCTTTCTTTCTTTCTTTCTTTCTTTCTTTCTTTCTTTCTTTCTTTCTTTCTCTGTGCAGAATGGAAAGGAATAAAACTAAAGGGCAACACACCTCATCCAGCTGTGATGTCACCTTGAGATTATAGACCATTTATATAATGTGATTAAAAATGGTACTTTATCCATCTTCTTGAAAAACACCCAGAGACCATTAGACAAATCCCAGTCAAGAGGCATCTAAAAAACAGCTGACAAGTACCCCTCGAAATGTCAATCAACCAAAGTAAAGAAGGTCTAAGAAACCCTTCAGTCCAGGGAATCCAGAGGGACATGGTGACTAGATGTAATGTGGTACCTAGATGGGATACTAGTAGAGAAAAGATATTATTAGAACAAACTAAGTGACTCTGACTAAGCCACAGAAGCTTTAGTTAATCATTCCACATCATGTTTTTTTTTCTAATTGAAACAAACACATTGTAATAATAACAGGGAGACCTGGGTGTGCAGGATGGAAGACCTCTGTAAATTTTCTGTGAATCTCAAACCTATCTAAAATTTCAATGGAAATGTTAAATAGGATTAGAAACACAACTGAAGAGAAATACAAAATGAAAGACTGGTTCTGAGGAAGTCACGTAGGAAGTCGTAAAGAAGATCTGCCAGAGAAGCTAAGGGCTAGAAGACAGGGTCAGATACTTGATTTCTAAGACAGAAAATTGCTTGAGGAGATAATTACTTATATCATTGCTTAATCGCACTCCTCACAGCTGAATCCTACCTGAACCCCTGCCCCACAGAACCGCTCAGCTCTCAGATGGAGGAACCAAAATGAAGCAGAAGAGAGGAGAAACAGAAACAAATGTGCCCTCCAATAAATCCTGGTGAAAGTGCAAACTATTAGCACAAAAGGTTCTTAATTCTAGGAAAAAGTAACTCATCTATAATGTCGCATCTGATTACACATCATTCAAAGACAGCAAAATAAAAACGCTTTACAATTAGCTGGGCATTTATTACAGAACTACTGTGGGGTCCATTTTAGGAAGACGACTGATGATTCAGAAGGAAGGAATAGCAGTTAATAAAAATGTCAGTAAACACGATGACAACTGAACAATCTCCAAACAGTGAAGTTTGGATGTATTCTTACATAGTAAGAACTGAACTAGCTCATTTAATTATCAAAATAAATTTATGGTAGATCCTAATATAATTCCAATTAGCACATGTGGAAATTGAGAAAAAAGGGCAAGTAAATAGTTGCAAAGAAACAGTGCAGAAATGATTTTTAAAAAAACCCACTCTATAATGACCAAGTAATAATGTACCTGTGGAAGTATACAGAGGCCTAAGGAAACTACCAGTTGACAACAATGGTGGTGGTGGTGGTGGTGGTGGTGGTGTGTGTGTGTGTGTGTGTGTGTGTGTGTTTGAAGAGAACATACTGGAACAATCTGCGATTACTGTCTCATTTCATTAACACGTGCACATAAAATGTTCACATATTTTAATGGAAGAACAGAAGAAAGATGTACAAACTTTTAAATAATAGAAGGAAAATGGATGGTGGATTAAGTAAACCAATTAAGTGAAAGGGAGAATGGAAACTAAAAATGCAACTTTAATGAAAAAAAGTTGGAAAATTACAAAAACAGTAAGTAAGCACAATGAGGGCAAACAGAACAAACTTCCCTATTATCTGATAGCTAAGGTTAGAGATTTTTAAAAAAGAACTTACTTGATACTGCTTATAACAAAGTCAGCTAGAGAACAGTGATTTTGATAAGTTGAAACTAGAGTAGAAAAAGAAAAGCTATCCAAAAGAGAGTGCTGGTTCTGTGATAACTATAGAAGATGAAACAGACTTCAGAGGATGTCATTTCTAAGAGGTAAGAAGGGTTATAGACTCAAATACATAAAGCAACAAAGTCTCAAACCACATGAAGATAAAATTTATAAGATCACAATCCTCATGGGAACATTAAATATGCTTCTCCCCAAATATGATACATCAAAAGAAAAAGATCCAATAATATTGATACATGAGTTTATTGAGTAACAATATCAAGTTTGCTGTTATAAACAGATGTTAGGCTTTATTCCGAGAAAAGGAAGGCTAACATATCATCTTTTCTGAGTTAACACAATGCAGTTTTGAAAAGCAGACCAGGTAATAAGACAAAATTAACTCTCAACAAATACCGAAGAATTGGTACTCTAGAGCAACCTTCCTAGGCTATAACCTTTTAATACAGGTCCTCATGTTGTGGTGACCCCAACCATAAAATTATTGTCACCGCTACTTCATAACTGTAATTTTGTTACTGGGAATCATAATGTAAATATCTGATATGCAGGCTATCTGCTATGTGACCCCTGTGAAAGGGTTGTTTGACCCCAAGGGGTCATGACCTACATGATGAAAACCATGATTCTAGAGACCACGTTATATCCCTTACCCAACAGAAGTGGAATTTAATAACTTAACAACACTATGTTTTTAGAAACTTAAAGAAAACTGTAATAATTAGAGTTAAAGAAGAAATCATAAAGAAAATTTCATCATATTTAAACTCAATGGCTACTCCATTTCAAACTTGTGGAAGGTAGCCAACCCGAAGATTCCAGGTATTCATGGATACAATTGTGTATATTAGACAATAAAGAAGACCAGATATTAAGGGACCAAACATTCACCTCAAGAAGAGAGGGGGTAAAATAGAATAAGTCTGACTATAAAATAGCATTTATATAAGCTCAAAATCATAAAACAGTATGATACTCTTTTGTATATATTTACAAAAAAATGTTAAAACAACCTCAGACCATGGATAACCATGGGCTACAGTTGGAGAGAGGAGGGGATAGTAGGGTGGAAAGGTGCAAAATAGATTTCAGCCACGTTTTACCTCTTCTTCTGCAAGGATCTGAAACATAGACCCCAAATTCTTACCACTTACAATATCTAGCCAAATGTGCCTATGTTTATTATCCTCTGCCATTTTAAATGCTTGGAATATTTCTTAGCTAAAAAAAAAAATCAGAGAAAAAAAGGTACAAGCAGTCATTAGAATAAGAAAGACTCTCCATTTCTGCAGTTGATAGAAGCATCAAAGTAATGCCTTTGTCTTAAGAAGTAGAGACAGAGGAATTGCAATTCCTGTCTTTATGCCAAATGGGAATTGCCAGGGGTACAAAAATAGGTAGCAGGCGCATTGGACATATGCAGTATTTAATTGTATACTCTCCTCCATGCTTAATTCATGTTTGATCATAAAAAGTGAAAACATCAAACATGGAGTTCTCTTGACAGATATTTTGTATTTCATAAAGACAATGGTGTTTGAAAACTTTTTTCTACAAAAATTTTAATATTAGCAAAAATTATATTTAAATGACTTCATTTAAAATTATTCAACTATAAAATATAAAACCATACTTTTTTTCTTCAGAAACAGTAATTCTAGTACAAAGCAGTTCATAAAAAATTTCTTCATTCTAATGTTTGCCTGAAATGGGATGGCTCAGTGGTTCTATGGCCCATAGAAAATATAGCAGGTATATAGCCTTTGAAACACTGAGCCATTATATTTTCTCACACATTTATTAAAGTGGTAAGTCAGAATAATTTCAATTACACTTTAAATATATTCCTTTCAAAAGATGCCATTATCACAGAAAGAAAAGAAGAACAGTGATACAAGCATCAGTGAACATCATAATTCCTTGGGTTTCTTTTTATGAAGGCAGTTATGCCCAGATCTGCGAAGTCCCCCAAAACCCAACAAGTAGACAGAGTCCCGTATGAAAACGCAAAGAGCCTTTATTTTATGCAAGTTTGCAAACTCAGTCTCTCTGTATGTCCAATGTATTGGAATAAATGGAGAGCCCTGAACTCAGTTAAAGTTGGGTATTTACAGTAGTAAAGTTGGGGTGAGGGGTTTCTAAGGTTCAGGACCTCTGATTGGCTGACATTTGTCTAGGGGTGTCTTGGTGACTGTGCTGGCAGGTGATCCTATCTACAGCAGTTGGAACCTTAGGCATTCCCTTCGGATGGTCTGTTCTTGGATGGTGCTGGGTAATCTCAGTTTGTGGTTCTTCCTGCAACTAGGTATTGCCTCAGGGTAAACTACTCAGACTCAAGCCTCCATTAAGCTTATCAATGGCTGAGTCCTACACTGGCAGGTGATAATTGTTGGAAGTAAAGAACTTCCTTCGGGTGGTCTGTTTCTATTTAGCTTATCATGGCTGGCTCCTACAAAGAGATTCTGAGAACACCTGGGCCTGCTGACACTTGATAATTCTGGAAGCCAAGGTTTCTTGAGAACTTAGCAGACAAATTATAGACAGCACCAGATTTTCCATATTCTCTGCCTTGGTGTTTTTCTCTGTCTATTTCAAACGAGGGATGTGGCTGTAAGTTACACCACCCTTCACAGCTTCTTGTTCCATCTTTCCCACAGGACTATATAAACTTTCCATGTGCAATAGTACTTAGGTGGAAGTCAATGACAAAGAGCAAAGGATAGGGAAAGTCTCACCTTCCTCCTGTTACAGGAGTGTCATTTCAATTCTATGTCACATTTACTAGACATCCGTTACATGCTGTTCACTATTAACAATGAACAAAGACCTCCTCCTATATTATCTTCATGTATAGTCATGGGTGAGTTCGGCTGCTCAGGGCCAACCACTATTCTTTTATTTATGTGGCTGTTTCTGCAATGGGGTTGGGCTCTGGTCAAGCTGAATTGGTAATGGTTTACAGAGACAAAGACTTGAAAGCTGAATTGTTCCTGAGATTACTTTCTCTGCTGGACCACCTATATCTGTTGTTCTGGTAATTGGAATCTAATAAACAATGACTGCAATTACTATTGTTATTTTTAATGGCTTAGAAAAGGCCAGTCACCATCTAAATTATTTCAAATATCCCATCAACTATTCAAGATAAATTGTTCTCACTATAAAGAAGAAAAAGAACAGACCCATAAGACTGATTCATTTGTCTAAGATAATACAGTTATTACCACTACAGTACGATTTGAACCCAAGACTGAGCATATGACTATCTGACTTGTACCTTCAAATTTTGACTTATTTAAAGGGAAGGACGGCTGAAGGGCTATAAAGTCAAAGATATCATAAGTTCTAGAGATGCTGGTGTCACCAACTGATCAGATGATGATCTAATATGACAGCATTACCAATAGTAAAAACAAAACATCTGATAAAGTCCCTCCTGATTTTCTGTCAGAGAGGGAGCAATTGGATGCCTCCATTATGTTTACTAAAATGGTACATTCTAATCAAATGCTAAAATAGTAACCGCAACATTCAAATAGCTTATAGCTCTAAAATGACTACAGATTCTCCCACACCACATCCAAACTACAAGGCAAACGGCAATCTAAAAGAGCCATGTTAAACAAATCTTATTTTATCCCATGGACACATCCTACAGATCTATGCATGCATCAACTGTCTTTCTGTATACGCCAGCAGAAAAGCCGTTTTAGCTGAATGAGATGTAAGGACCCCAAGTGTGTGAGTGAAACTTACAAATGAATTTGACTCTCAGAACAAGTTCTCAGCAATTTCTAGCCTTAAAAAAACAATGTTTTCCACAGGTCTTATGTGAAAGCCAGACACTACATAAGTTACCACAATAGGGAAGATATTTGAATGAAAAAACAAGAAGATCCCTCAAAAGTACATGAGGAAGAGTCACAAATGCCCTATGACCACAAACCTGTTTTTAAAAGTGACCAAAAAGAGGAAACAAGAAAAAGGGTTAACACACTTTCAACATTTCTAATTACTCAACTGTTATGGGCATTTGCTTCAGTAAGTACAGTTATGAAAAGGCAAGGCCAAAATTTTCTCAGAAAAAAGCAAACCACCACCTACACATTAAAAATTAAATAAACAAAAATTAAAATGAATGGTGAGAGGATTTTTAAGGACTTTAAACAAAATGATTTTCTGTAGAGCTTTACAAGTGACTGTATTGTTCTCTAAAAGTAGTAAAGAGCAGTGACTTCAATGGACTCTCCATCCAGGGTCATTGGTCTCCTATCTCTTGTTCATAAAATAATTGTGGAGAAAGAGAATCCAAAGCAAGAGTAGACAGAAATCCTGATAAAATAATTTTAAGATAAAAATTTCCTGTAGAAAAACTAAGATTCACAGAAAAAACATGGCAGAAGGAAGATTTAACATAGTTCAAGTAATATTCCATTTATTTTAAATAAAACAAACTGGGAAGGTGTGGATAAGGAGCCATTCATCAGGCAAAATTTTCTTTTGGGGAAGTACAAGAGCCGCTCAAGAATGGTCTTCATAGGCCAGTTATAGAACCTCCACAGGGTCCTAAAGGTCACCAGAAAATTTAAAATGAAAACAGATCTAAATTCATTGTTTTTTTAGCCCCATGAAGGTCATCTGAGTGGTCATTCTCAGAGCTTCTTTAGTTCTGCCACTCTTAAAATGTCCCAGGACAGTGTGCTCTAAACACGTTCTTTCAACAAATGACTTTGTTGAAAAAAGAAATTACTAAGAGGGAGTTTCCTTAACCCATTTGTTCACAGTATAAATCTTTTTCTGTATATTATCTCTTGACAGGCTCAGAAAGAGTGTTCCTTGAATCAGGCTGGGAACGTTATTCCAGTGAACCAGCATTCCAAGGTGCCTACCAGTAGGATTAGGATTAAAGTCAAAGGGCTTGACTCGTTTCCCACAGGACAGACAGCTGCATCACCTTGAGTAGGCCATGTAACTTTACTCTATTTTCTTCTTCTATCCAGTGACTGTCACAGGAGTTGTATCTGCTGCATGGAGCTATTACCTAGGAAGAAATCACTGTGTGTACAGTGGATGGCTAGCACATCACACCATGAAGTAAACATACTTGGTACTTTTAGTATAGCAAGAGATCTGGCACTTTGGGGTGAGTGCCATTCCGAGTGCTATCTCTTTTCTAGGTGCGAGGCAGTCCCTATATCAGCTCAGGGCCCCCACTATCTCTAGTCCTTCCATTTAAATGACTTTCATGGGGAGTTCCTATTTCCTTACATCAATCACACTGGCTTAGATTTCCTGGTGCTTTTCCAGGGCAGACCTGACAAGAACCTGGGCAAAGAACATTTCCTCATCTGTGCTTTCATTTCTGAGACAGCCTTTGCACTGGAGAAGGCTGCATAAGGCTCTAGTAGAATGAATACCTTGGCGTGTATTTGACTGTCTTCACTGGAATATTCTGGGTCAGACAGGCCTGGTGATTCCTCTATAACCCTCCCCACTCCTCACTTACTAGTTTTGTCAACAGAGTATTCAATCTAATAGCCATATCATGAGGTCCCCCCCTCTTTTTGCCTCTTTTTTTTTTAAAATAGGGAACCATTGGAAACATTTTTCTTATAAGAGGAAAACATGCATATTATGCAAGAACTTGATATTTTGCAGACATCAAGGAAAAAGTGTGCATCTCCTGCCATTCTTCAGCCCTTGTTCTTCCATCCCAAGACTTTCCTGACCACACCTTCCTCCCTTTAACATGTGCATTGCTGCTGAGAAGTCCTGATTCTGTCCCCTTATACTTCAGGAATTCTTATTTATCTTTACTGAACAAAGCTCAAGAATGCAAGAATCACCATGTTGAGGTTGCTCTGCCCAGCCAAATAAACTGCCTACACCCTTCCCTCAGCAGGTATTCAAAGTCAACTGCACGCGTCACAGTTAGGGGGTGTTTGAAGCAATGTTATGGCTGTTTTGGAATCAAGTATCTCTTCTACTTCAAGGTTGTCAAGGTCCATGTCTCTTTCCTCTTTGGTCCAGGCATGTAGGATATGACAGGCTATCAGCCCATCAAACACTTGTTAAGTGAGTGAGCAAAGGAGGACACAAATAAGTATCTTTTAAGAGCAGACTCTCATGCTTGGTAATAATCACATCCAGGATGATCACATTTCATATTTTTAGATATATGTTTCTCAAATGTCTCACATTTCAATAACCAGGCAATGTTTCTCCTTCCTTTTCTTTCATTTCTTTAGAATCAAAATCCACAAATTTTAACTTCATAGAAAATGGTAAAACTGGAAGAATTCTGGAGTAGGAGACGCTTTACTTTTTGAATGACAAATGAACACTGTTAAGTATTGCAGTTTGGGTCACAAGTTTTGTCCACTGACACCAGAATGTTCCAGGAAATGACAACTCGAATAAACAGCTTCCCCCATCCAGTAAAACACACACACACACACACACACACACACACACACACATGCACACACATGCACACACACATGAGATTCAATAGTACTTCACAGCAAATAGCTGCCGCTGATGGTTACTTAGGAATGATTGATTATATTTACAAAACACAAATGTCTTATTAGATTAATTGAATATAATTTAAGCTGGTGGCTTGGGCAAAAGAGTGCATCTGTAAGAGTTGTAAAGTAGGAAGACAAAGGAGAATACAGCAGAAGGCTAAGTCTTAGAAAAAAGGTTCTCAAATATCAGAGAGCCCCATTGGACCAACACTTCAAATTAACAAGGCACTGAGGGACTCCAGTGCCTAAGCTGCCTGACAGCTCATCCAAGAGAGAGCATCCAAGAGGAGTGTCATTTTTCCTGGGAAAAGATTTCCACAGAGCTTTCATAATTCACCAATCAAACAATTTAGCCTTGATGTAATTAAGAATTATCATTATGAACCCATTTTGGGGGAGGGGGTCTCAGGTTTTACTGCTTCTTTTCCTTTCTTTTTGGTGGTGCTGGGGATAAACTTGGGATTTCAAATATGCTAAGCACATGCTCTCTTACTGTACTCCATTCTCATCTAAGCTCATCTAGAATTACTGGTGCTCATCCAGAGCTAGTAAGTCACACACTGGATCCAGACCTGCATGTTAAAATACATAGATAATCTACCAGCAAAAAATTCAAAGTCAATTTTTAAATTCTACATAGATTATTCTTTTTACAGGGTATTAGTACCAAAAGTGATCAGAAGACATCTAAGAAACAATAATTTCATATAAAAATAGGAAGTGTAAAGGAGTCTTTAGGCTACCATTATACTGGAAATGGTGGCTTAAAAGACAAATTATGTTAGTGATACTATGGCAGCTGACTCTAGAGTTGCACTATTATAACCAAAATATTAAGAAGGCAGAGTGGTCACTAATGGAGCAAGAGGTTAAAAAAAATCAACTTCTCTTGTACTAAAGTTGTTTTTCAGAGTCATGCGTATTAAGTTATAAAATATAACATTTATGGAGAAATTGGGCTGGGTTAGGCCCTGTTGTAAATTGATTGGTTAATGCTTCATTTAATTTTCAAAACAAGCATGAGAAATAGAAACTATTGTTATCTTTATTTCCTAGATGGGGAAACTGAGGTACAAAAAGTCAAAGAAAATAACCAAAGGTTAAGGTTAGATAACTAGGAAGTTGGGGATTTGAGATATGAACAATAAAGGTGGTTGAGCTCCAGGTTCCTGTGGGTTTTGTTTTTTAAGACAGGGTTCTTTGTTTTTGTTTTTTTGTTTGTGTGTGTGTGTGTGTGTGTGTGTGTGTGTGTGTGTGTGTGTGTGTGTGTGTAGCACTGACTGTCCTGGAACTTGGTCTGTACAGCAGGATAATCTCTAAATTAGAGATCCACTTGCCTCTGCATCTTGCTAATGCTAGAATTAAAGGGGTGTACCACCATGTCCAGATTAGGGTCCTGTGTTTTTAAAAGTATGTTGATGCTGTCTCACAACATATGCTCAAAAGAAACACTACTCTTTACTTTGGAGTTTAAGTTATATGTTCATAGAAATTTTCAGAAATATTTCAGAGATTAAGATATGAATTTAAAAGATGGATCAGTAGCTACCAAAACCAAACCAAACCAACAAACAAACCACCCAAACAATAACAACAAAAACTGAAACCCGCATTTTCAGAGTTGGTACTATAGATACTTCATTCATCTCTGCATGTTGTTTGACATTTATCCATGAAATTGAATTGAAATCAATTAATGCTGAGTACCAGACCACAGAGATTCAATATGTAGAGAATACCCAATTTTTGTTTCAATCTAGAGCAAATAAAATACCCTGGAAGATTATAATTGAATACGGAGGAAGAGAATGAAGTCCGGAGTGTTCAGATGATCTGTCCAAGGCCAGGAAAGTACAGTCTGTAGAGCAGAGTGACCTAAAACACAATTCAGATGAACTACTTTCTTTTTTATTCCACCAATCCATTTCCATCAAATTGGTGAAACACATTGAAATAAAATTAATTTCCAGAATAAACATCTGTGTTCTGAAGAATGAATGTTTGATTTCTGCATATTTTCCCCCAACCATTTTGTTCTGGATTGAGAGGGAAAGAAAGAGACCACCAAGGAATGGGAAGGAGGGAGGACTCCACATAAAATCTAGACCTTCTCTGAAGGTATACATTTGGATTTTCTTTGTTGAGCATTTTCTCTCTTGAACCTGGCCCAGTTGTAAAATTAGTCATTCAAACTCTTTCTCTGCTCAGAGCAATGCCTGTAGGCAAATGTCGAGATTTCCAGCTCTGGATCAAGGCTCTCAAAACAGAGAGCCTACCCTAATCCTCTCTGTGTGCCTGGCATCAACAAAGGACTTTACAGAAAGCATGGTGGCTGATCAGTGCATCTTTTCTACCATTCATGGTCATGACGATGATGACGGACTGCTAAGAACGTGCAATTCAAGATTTCCAATTAGTTTCTTTAATTATTTTTTTTTCAAAAGATTCTGTGTCAGGTTATCTAGAGATACTTTATTGTTTACTTCTGTGTCTTTTAAATCAGAGCATTTGTTCTCACCATCCAATCCAAGGATATTTGACAATATCTAGAGACATTTTCACGTTACAATTTTGGGGGTTTGTAGTGAACGATAGTAGCAACTAGTGGGTAGAGTTTGGGGATGTTATAAAATCCCGCACCATAATCTGAAAATGTCAATAGTGCTAAGGTTGGAAAATACATAAAAATATCACACAAATGGCTTTTCAGTTCCACATTTAAAACCACAAGTAAGATAAAAATAAGAATACTGCACCAAAGATTTGCTTAAAACAAGACCATTTTGTCAATTTACTGTTAGGAAGACCAGCAATATTTGCTTTTTGAGATGGAATCTCATGTAGCCCAGGCTTATGAACTATGTACCTGAGGATGACCTTGAATTCTTGGTCTGCTTGCATTTATTTCCTGAATACTACAATGGCAGGTAAGCACCACCATACCCATTTTTATGAATTGTTGGAGCATAATGATTTTTTTATTTATGTTTTAATAAATAAAGCTTGCCTACAGATCAGAAGGGTAAAGCTAAGCCACTAAAGGTCAGGTAGTGGTAGCACACACCTTTAATCCCAGTAGTCGGGAGTCATGCCTTTAATCTCAGTACTAGAGGGAAAACAAAATGGGAGGAGAGGCTTAGTCTGCTTAGTCTGTGGTTGCCCAGACTTGGTAGAGGTAAGATTTCTCTAGTCGCTTGGTTGCTCTGCTTTTCGGGTTTTCAGAAATTTCCCCAATTTCCGTCTCTAGGTTTTTATTTTTTGTGCTACATTGGGGATTGAACTAATGCCTTTATGCGTGTTAGCCAGATGTTCTACCAACTAAGATGCATCCCAGATAAGTAATTGTTAATTTACCTATGTAGAAGACTAGAAGACCCTATAAAAATTATAGGAAATCATGAGTTTAGAGACATATGTTGTTGTGAGATATATGTATACTATGTGAAGATATATTTCTGTGATTAGTTTAATAAAGAGCTGAAAAGCCAATAGCTAGGCAGGAAGTATAGTTGGGACTTTCAGGCAGAGAGAGGAAGTAGGAGAAGATAATTGTTAGAGTTAAAATCTTTCCTTTTTATTTAGACAAAAAGGGGAAATGTTGTAGGATATTTGTATTCTGTGTGAATGTGTATTGCTGTAATTGGTGTAGTAAAAAGCTGAATAGCCAATAGCTACGCAGGAGGTAGAAGCAGGATTTCTGGGGATAGAAAGGAAGAGAAGGCTGAATCTAGGTACATGGGAGATGCCAGGAGACAAAGAGAGGAAATAGGAGATCCAAGATGTAAGAGAGTTAATGCCACATGGTAGAATATAGATTAATAAAAATATGAGTTAATTTAAGTTATAAGAGCTAGTGGTACAAACCTAAGCTAAGAACCAAGCTTTCATAAGTTATTAGTCTCCATGGCATTATTTGTGAGTTAGTGTCCCAAAGAAAAATCTGATTACATGCTTAAAAAAAACAATAAATTTTTGACTTCCATGACATCTAAAACAGAACTTATTCTACAGCTACAGTCCAGGACAGTCTGCTGATGAAGCATTTCAAAACTACCACTGTCTGATTTAGACAGGGAACTCTTGATTCAGACTATTCTGCTGTTTCTAACCACACTCCATATTCACCCTTTTGACCAGAACATCAACAGTAAATGTACATACTTTGTTTGTATATATGGTCATCAAAAGAAGCTACTTTTGCTATTAGCCATGTCTTTTAATGCCTGTTCTTCTCAGCCATATCTAGATCCAGTTTCTCAAATTGTATTCCTACCATGGCTATGGGAATCATTCTTTTACCATGAACACACTCTGATTTCTATAGAAAAATGACAGACTTTTCCACCATTCTCACAGCCTGGTGCAATCTTAAGAGGAGAAGATAAGGAAGTGGAGAGCAGTTGATTTTTCTCTGTTTTTGGACATGGTCTTATACAGTCTCCAACTATGCAGTTACATTTGTTCTGGTTTTATTTGCTTGTTCATTTTCCTCAATGAATGACAATAATATTTGGTACTTCAGATGTCTGCAGTACACTTGAATAAAAATTTCTGAATAATTCTATCCTGGGAGTAAAATGAGAAAAAAATATAAACCACAGGAGAATCTTGGAACACACCACAAAAATGAATCCATTATAGAGTTTATATAGAGAGTTAACAAGTCACTACTGAGACCCTCAAGTCTTGGTTAAAGACTTTCTAAATATTTACCAAGATCTTTAACAAGTGAGAGTGCTTCCCATGATATGAAGGCTCCACCACCATCGTCCATGGCACCCTGCCCAACATCCCAGCTGTCCAGATGTCCACTGACCAGTACAACCTAGAATAAATAATAAAAAGAAGAAAACACTAAGCAAAATGACATCAAAGAAGACCTATCCAGGTATTTCAACATTAAGATCTGAAGTCCTACATTTGTGTCTTAGAAGACACACATTGTTTCTAGTAGGGAACGTGGTGCAACAGCACTGGTATAATTCCAAATTCATTCTTAGAGTGGTAAAAGTCCTCCCCTTGTGCCTCTCTATCAATAATATAATCTTGACTACTAAAGACATTTGTTTATTGCTGAATGGTTTTTAAAGCGTGTAAAGTTTTTGCCAGGTAATAGTGATGCATGCCTTTAATCCCAGCACTCAGGAGGCAGAGGCAGGCAGATCTATGTGAGTTTGAGGACAGCCTGGTCTACAGAGTGAGTTCCAGGACAGGCTCCAAAGCTACACAGACTCAAAAAAATCAGAAAAAGTATTCATACATAAGTTGATAGTACGTGTGAAAGCAAAGAGTGACCAAGCTACAATCCACAACCCCAGAGAAGCTAGGTAAAAAGAGGAATCCTAAGAGGGACACACATGGAGGGCCCCAGGAAGGGAAACAGCTAAGATCTCCTGGGCAAACTAGGAGAGGGGAAGAAGGGAGGGGTGGGGGATGGGAACATAAGGGATCAAGAAGACAGAGTTGGGGGAGGGATAGACTGAGAGAGTAATGAAGAGATATCTTGATAGAGGGAGCCATTATGGGGTTAGGGAGAAACCTGGTGTTATAGAAATTCTCAGTAATCTATGATGACTCCAGTGACAACTCCTAGCAATTGTGGAGAGGGTGCCTGAAGTGGCCTTCACATTTCATTAGATTAGTGACTATCCTAATTGTCATCATAGACCCTACATCCAGTAACTAATGGAAGCAGATGCAGTGACCCACAGCCAAGTACTGGGCTGAGCTCCTGGAGTTCAGTTGAAGAGAGGGAAGAGGGATCATATGAGAAAGGGGGGTCAAGATCATGATGGGATAAACCACTAAGACAGCTGACCTGAGCTAGTGGGAGCTCATGGACTATGAACTGACAGCTGGGGAACCTGCATGGGACTGAACTAGACCCTCTTAATGTGGTTGACAGTTATGTGGCTTGATCTGTTTGGCGGGAGGGCGGGGACTGACAGTTGAACCAGGACCTATCCCAATGTATAAACTGGCTTTTTGGAACCCATTCTCTATGGTGGGATACTTTGCTCAGCCTTAAAACTGGGGTGGGGAGGGAGGAGAGGAGGGACTCAAGTTGGTGTCCTAGACCTTGTTGACTCCCCAAGGAAAACCTTAACCCCTCTGAGGAGTGGATGGGGGATGGGAATGGGAAGGTGGGAGAAGGGGAAGGAGGTGGAACTGAGTGTGGTACGTAAAATGAAAAGTAAATTTTTTAATAAAAAAAATGAAAAACCAAAAAATTTATTTTATAGTTTAAGTCAAAATTACATAAAAAAGCAAGCTCAAAACTTCAATATTTGATATTTTCATCTGGTTATTGATTCTAGATCTGGAAAACCACCTTACCTATGGACAGTGAACAGTCTATGACCCAGAAATCTTACTCCTAGTTGTATGGTGTATTCAGAAGTGTGTGTGTGTGTGTGCTTTAACTATGACAGTTTTCATAACAGAATATTAATAGCCATGTCCTTCTCTGAAAGAAAAATACACAAATGTCTGTTAAAAGTAAAATGAATAAGTTGTAGGAGCACCACACGGCAGTAAAAGAAACATATACAATGAATGATAAACAGCATGAAGAATAAAAGAAACTAGACACAAAATAATAACACTGTGCATAACTCCATCTACACAATCATAAAGCCAAACAAAATAGGAAAGTGGCTCCCTTTGTCAGAGTGTGAGAACAGAAGCAGGTACAAGGTGAGATTTTGTAGAGTTGTCATGTTTCTCATGGGATCACTGGTAGGTGTGATCATATGGTGCGGGAGTATTGTCTATATTCTGTCAATTATGTTTGAAATAAACGTTGATTGGCCAGTACCCAGGCAGGAAGTATAGGCAGGACAACCAGACAGGAAGTAGAGGTGGGTCAATGAGAACAGGTGAATTCTGGGAAGGAGGAAGCCCATTCTTCCCCAGTCCTGTCCAGACACTGAAGAAGCAGGATGTGACCTGCCCTGCTGAAAAAGGTACTGAGCCATGTGGCTAACATAGGTAAGAATAATGGGTTAATATAAGTTATAAGAGTTAATAAGAAGCCTGAGCTAATGGGTCAATCAGTTTATCACTAATATAGACCTCTGTGTAATTTCTTTGGGGCTTACCGGCTGTGGGAACTGGGCAGACAGAAACCCCAACAAGCAGGCCCTCATGTTATACTCATACACTTAGCATGTCTGAACTCTCCCTGACAATATTATACTCAACAACATTTTTAGAAGTTCAGCCTATTGATATTGATGCATGTCCAGCTGTCAGAAAAACCAAAGCTGAATCAATCTTCTTGATGGCTAGCATGAAAATTCACCATTACCTTGGGGAGAGTTGGGGCCTAAAATATTACTGTGACCTTTGCACCGCTTGCTCACTGAGCAGCTGAAAGATCTCCTAGTGACTTACAGCCGACCCAGCCTAGAATGACTTCATTGTAGTCACAAACAAGGATAATGCCCCAGACTAATAAATGGTCATATAATGAACCCAAATGGATTGTTTCTAAGGGGGAATTAAAAACAAAACAAAAACAAAGAAAAACGAGCATGTTGCAATAGCTGAGTTTTCTGACTGAGAAAGTCGTGTCATCCCAGAGAAGTCAGGGTGTACTCTGTCACATCCTCATGGCCCAGGACCATTGTCCCAGTAAAGCTGCAGTAGGCTAAAATGTCAAAATATGCTTAAATTAACATCTGTCTTAGTTCATTCAGGAGTAACCACATCAAGGTAGCCATCATTTTATATTTCTGACTTCTTTCACAATTATTGAGGTCATTTCATAACTGTATTTCTTTGTATCTCTTACAAGCTTCCATTCTCCAGATAGTAATTATTGCTTACATTAGCAGTTATGACAAGAAAGATGACTTGGAGTAATAAAAAATTAAATTTATTCTACATGATCAGACCTTTGGCACAGTGCTATAGAAGAAAAAATATATATCATTTTGATTGTAAGAGTTTTAAAACACTTTTCAAATAATAAAATGTTTGGGGCCACAATTTGATAGTTATAAATTCAGAATCTCTTTTAATAGGGTAACAACAAAATTGCCTCTAATTTAGTTCCATTTAAAAAGCAAACTTGAAATTTTTTCATTGGAAAAGCTTCTACATATATGTAGAAAATAGCAGTGCAAATTTCATTCAATATGGTATCAGGCCAGTCTCTAAAACTCTAATACAGCCTAGAAGGGGACCATTCAGAAAAATATACAAATTCACAGAAAATATTCTGGGCCAGGGTTAGTCACAAAAGAATATTAATTGCAATAAAGTTGGATCTGACTTAAGTAAGCAAAACAGAAGCAGACTGTCCAGAGCAGAAGTAAACTCAGGGTTCACGGAATTTAGCACCTGGTAAAGGGAATATCATTCCTTCCTCCTAATCCCTAAAGCATCAACAGCTTTATCACCCATAGCTAAGAAAGAAAAGTTGGGATACCTACTTTGTGTACTGCCATCTTAGAGTCAAGCAGAGTTCTAACCAGTTCCTCCCTTCAAAAGGCCTTTTCGTTAACTTCTCCTCTAAATTCACTCAACAGTAAGAGGCACTGGAAACAACAAAACCTCCAATAGCAGTCATAAAGAGACAACAGTAAGGTGAATGGGGAGTCTGGTGATCTAAAATGTGAGGCGTGTTCTCCCTGAAGCATTCTTTAGCATACCTCTAGTGGCTACCAGAGGCTTGGGCCTGGTGCAAAACAGCCTGAGGGAATTAGACTGGTGAGGGTATAAACCCTGGGGGGCCAGCTGTGGCCCTGAGAGTGGAGAACGATGGAATTAAAATAAGCAGAACACAACACCCAGATCCTGAGACTCTGGTTCCAAATGGATTTTCTTGA
Organism: Ondatra zibethicus; assembly: GCA_004026605.1. Taxonomy (NCBI): domain Eukaryota; kingdom Metazoa; phylum Chordata; class Mammalia; order Rodentia; family Cricetidae; genus Ondatra; species Ondatra zibethicus. The sequence goes on along the minus strand of PVIU01008007.1, from coordinate 43,173 downwards.
TCAAAAGATGAATAACATGAACAAAAACATGGCAGAACTAGGAAGAGTGGTCTGTGAAGCAGTATATTTTTGTGAAAATGCTCTAATATGAGCTACCAAAGAAAACATAATGGTCTTTAGCTTTTATTCATGATGCTCTTCTATAGTTTTATTAAGTTCTCATTATGTGCTAGAGATGAAGAAATAAGCAAATATTCTGTTGCAAGTGGCTCAAATTCTGAAGGAGAACACAAACATCAAGTAAATAAATATAATATATGTATAGTTTTATATGGTATAAAGACAAAGCCGGCATGGGTAGCAAGCACACATTTTTGACCTGAGTCCTGGGAGGCTCAGGCAGGTAGATCACCAGTTTGAGGCCAGTTGGGCTACACAGAAAGTCTACACCGTAAAACAATAAAGAGAAATGGAGGGGAAAAGATGGAGACAGAGAGGGGCAGAGAGCAGAGAAAATAGCAGGACAGTGACAGGGATTGGTTTGGAGAAAACTGGAAATGTTATGTGTTGGGGGGGTGAGTTCTCTCCCTAAGGAGATAGCATTTGAATATGGAGACTACTGTGGTTCAAGTAAATGGTCTCTCTGGGTCCACAGGGAGTGGCACTGTTAGGAGGTGCAGCTTTGTTGGAGGAAGAGTATCAGCTCTCGGATGTGTAAGCCTGGCCGGTGTGTCACAGTGAACTTTCTGCTGGCTGTGGATCCAGATGTAAACCCTCAGTTACCTCTCCAGCACCATGACTGCCTGCAAGCCACCATGCTTCCTGCCATGACAATAATAGACTAAACCTCTGACCTGTAAGCCAGCCCCAGTTTAATACTTTCCTTTCTAAGGGTTTCTGTGGTCATGGTGTCTCATCACAGCAATAGAAAACCTAACTAAGAGAAGACCTAAGAGTCTAAGCAGTTTGGGAACATGTGCAGAAGCTCTGAGTGGAAACAAGGGTAGAACGTTTGAGGGCTGACTAGAATATGACAGCAATAGTTGCTGGAAAGATGTGGAAGCTTTGAGAGACACACAAACATGCGAGTCACAGAGGGAATCCGATTTTGTTCTAACTGATAGGAGCCATGAGGGATGTGTGAAGTCACTGCTAGTGGGGAAACAGTGAAGAAATGGGAGGAAAGCAGGTCCATGCGCTGAAACTAATTCACCCAAAGTCAGTTTACGAGGGAAAACCAGCCCGCCATCGGAGAATGCTGTCCCTTCCCTAACAATAAGGAAAGTAAAAGAATCAACAAAACCACAATTTTCTGAAAAGCGTATCTTCATTTTGACCAGGAGGGCTAAATCTCTGGGGATAACATGGACCTTCAAGGAGAAATGAGATGACATACTGTTGGCCTTTGGCAAACAGAAAGTTGGCAAAGCAGGAGCAATGTGTGTGAATATGGGTCAGCACAAGCATTTACAATCCCTGAAACCCCATAAGGATGTGTTAGTGCTCTTAGTCACTGTTCTATGACTGTGAAGAGATGCCATGGCAATAGTAACTCTTATAAAGGAAAACATTTGATTGGGGTTTGCTTACTGTTTCAGGCATGCAGGCAGACATGATGCTCGAGAAGGAGTTGGGAGTTCTACATCTGGATCTGCAGGCAGCAGAAAGAAAGAGCCTGCAGATCCAAGGGCTAGGCTAGGGCTTTTGAAATCTCAAAGCCCATCCCAAGTGGCATACTTCCTCCAACAAGGCCACACTTCCTAATCCTTTCAAATTGTGCTACTCCTTAAACATTTAAATATATGAACCTATAGGGGCCATTCTTAAGCAAACCATCACAGTTAGGTACCCATTTTCTAGCTCTTTCACACAGGTCTCCATTTGGTGATACCAAGAAAGACTAGGGCCAGGGAAAATCCCCAGGAAGCTGCTTCAATGGCACCGGGGTGTGGATGTTTCTGGAAGGCAGGCCACAAACATACTTCCAAGAATCTTCTTTGTGTGAGGTAGAAAACAGCCCTGGATCTCACTTCCTGCACAGGCCAGGGATAATGTGCAGAGTCATTGTAACTGCACTTTCTTCTCTGTAATGACAAGAAAGAAGAGCCCTCATGTCCAGGGCCACAAGGACAGGTTGTAGAGATCTATTTCTCTGGTGTAGGAAGGTAGAGTATAGATGGAACAGTGAGGAAGAAATACTGAATAATCCACTCTTGAGCTTGGACATCCAGATATTGGCTAGGACTGAGGGGAAAGAGGGATAAGAAGCCACACTTTTCAGAGCAGATCCCTGGTATTGAGTCACTAACAGAGTGAACCGCTTGAATCTGGAAAAAGGTGTAAGCAGAGAGAATATGTGGTGAGGTGCAGTCACACAAACCTTCCCAGAGCCAAGGGTAAGGCTTTGACATTGGGCCTACTCCCCTAGAAACCCAGACCCCAAAATAAAACAGAGGAGCTTTAGCTTGCAAAGAATGTGAACACCCATCTTAAGAACAGAAACTAGGCCAGGTAGTGGTGGTACATACTTTTAATCCCAGCACTTGGCAGGCTGAGGCAGGCAGATCTCAGTGAGTTCAAGGCCACCCTGGTCTACAAAGTGAGTTCCAGGACAGTCAGGACTATTGCACAGAGAAACTCTATCTCAAAAACTAAAAACCAAAACCAAACCAAACAAACAAACAAATAAAAAACAAGTCACTATATCTAAACTTAACTGTACTAACTGTTGGATAGTAGATCTACCCAACTGTCTTCCTACTAATGGCCACAGAGTAGAAGGGGGGTGTAGTTCATAGACAATTAACCTCAAAGTAAACCTCAGATTCTCCTGGTCTCCTATACATGATATCTAGTATCTGATAGAAAATGGTGAAATACAACCTAGACAGAAAGTAAGACCTATTGTCAGAGCCAGACACAAATATCACTGAGACATTTAAGCTATTAGACAAAGATAGCTTTAAATATAAATAAGATGTTTGTAGGTTTAATGAAAAAGATGGGGCATTTCATTAGAAATTTCAAGATTATAATACTGAACTATACATGCTAAAAATACAGCATATTTATAGAAGACTTAATATTTACATTTGCATGTGAAAAATTCAGACTTTCATTATTTTTATAACTTTATTAGAGAGTAGAAGATACTTTAAAAGAAGATACAATATGGTTAGACTTCAAGGCCAATGTTACTGAATTTGGAATTGACACAGATATGTCTTTATAGAATTTTTCAGAGATATTTAACTGTGGAGAGAAGTCCTACCCAGAATGTAAGTGGCACCATCTCAATGACTGGGGCACCAGGCTGAATAAAACCAGAAGGAGAAGGGCAGAAGAGACAATGGTATTTTCCTTTCTCTACTTTCTGGTCAGTACCATTGATCAATCTGTCCCTGACATCTATGCCAAGTTTAGACATCTATCTAAACTTGGAGTCAGATAAAACCTTCATCTGTTAAGTTGCTTCTTGATAGCTTACAACAAGAAGTAATTCATACAGAAAATTTGTACCAGATTTGGGGCTATTGCTATGACAAACTGATCAAGTGAGTTATAATCATTGAAACTGATTTATAGGCAAAATTTGGGAAAGTTTGGACCTGTTGGCTACACAGTATCTAGAATATTATCAATAGAACTTAATGAGTTGTTCTGGTGGGAGTGTGAAACACTAGAATGTTAAAAGAAGTGTAGACAGAAGCCACAACTCTCAAAGTTCCTTGAGAATAAACATTGTATCGGGAACAGATGAGAGGCTACTCACGTTACACTGTGACAAAACATCTGACTACATTCCTCACATGTCTTGAGGACCTGGTGGAGGTTTAAGTGAAAAATACATACTAACTTGTTTGGTGGAAAAAAATTTAATGACAACATAGATACAGGCTATGGTGTTGCTGCTGCTCACTGTTCCTTCTCTGATGTAAGGCTAGAGAGAGCATAATGATGAGAGAAATACACATTTTGGTGAAAAGGGAGTATGTGATCTTAAGATTGCAGGCAGTCATAGAGAACAGCTGCAACTATAAGAGACTGGGGAAGTTCAGATAAACCTTCCTACTTTCCATCAGGACAACAGAAAAGGTGCCTTGAAGTCAAGTCCTGCTGTCAAAGACTCTAGCTGGTGAATAAACACAAATTTGAAAGAAGTAAGATTGGACTGAAAATGCTGGTTATGGGCTTTCTGCTTTTCTTTTCTTTTTTTCTATATTTTATTTTAAAAACTATCTTTTTTCATTTTACATACCAATCCCAGTTCCCACTCCCTCCCCTCCTCCCTTTCCTTCCACCTCCCCCCATCCACTCCTCAGAGATGGTAAGCCACATTGCTCTGAAGAAGGACCAAGGTCCTCCCTCCTATATCTAGGCTGAGCAAGGTGTCCCTACAAAGAGAAAGGGTTCCAAAAAGCTAATACAAGTAGCAGAGATAAATCCTGGTTGCACTGCCAGTGGCCCTACAGTCTGCTCCAGCCATACAACTGTCACCCACATTCAGAAGGCCTAGTTTGGTCCTATGCTGGTTCCTTTTCTGTTCAGCCAGAGTTGGCGAGCTCCCATTAGCTCAGGTAAGCTGTTTCAGTGGGTGTCCCCATCATGGTCTTGACCTCTTTGTTCATAGTCTCACTCCACCCACTATTCAGCTGGACTTTGGGAGTCCAGTCCAGTGCTGTGGCTCTCTGCTTCTACTCCCATCAGTTGCTGGATGAAGGTTCTATGGTGACATTTAAGATAGTCATTAATCTGGCTACAGGGCAAGGTTGGTTTGGGCACCCTCTCCACTATTGCTTAAGATCTTAGCTAGGGTCATCCTTGTGGACTCCTGGGAATTTCTCTAGTGCCAGGTATCTTGCTAGTCCCATAATGGATCCCTCAATAAAGATATCTCTTTCCTTGATCTTCATCTCTGTCCTTCCCCCATCTTGTCTATCCCTCAAGTTCTCCTCCTCTCTCCCCTTCTCCCTGGGCTTTCTGTTTTTCAACACCAATTGCCTAGGGATGTGTTTTCCCAGGTTCAACCACTAGAGTATATGCAAAAGCCACCACAGCTGTAGAAGGGGCCTCACCAAATCCTGAGTAGGCAGGAAAACATGCAAGCCTTGTCCTCATCTCATGATACTGCCTTTTCAGGCAAAATTCAAGAGTTGTGTGGTCATAAAATTTTGCACCAAGGCACCTAGAAGCCACTGAGGCCATGTAATCTATGGAAGGGTCAGGTTCTCTTATGTAAGCTGTGCAGGTATTTATCTAAAGCTGGTCATACTCATTGATAAACTATCAGTAACATGGTGTTCCTGTAATAGTAATTATGCTCCATTTTACAAATATATTGACCAATCAGATGTCAGAAACAAACTTGTGTCTTTTTGCTTCTGTGGTTTATTTGAAGATGTTTCATGCTCTTAGGTTTATTTTTATGAGGTATATTTTAAGGTATTGCAGGAGTCTCAGGGCCACTGACATATTTCCAATCCCAGGAAACCCTCAATTTTATAGCAACAAAAATAATTAAGTGTTTGAAAAATATGATCTATTAAAAATGAGGCGGAGAACCCAGGCCAAGGGCTACTGCTATCATGCTTCTCTGGATGCTTCACAATAGATGATATGGAATCTACTTTTGATTTATTTTCTTTTAATATGTAATCTTTTACTTGACAGCAAACAGAATCTGCCATATTATGCCTATGCATGCAAGTGTAATGAGGGTGCTTTGCAATGTATCCCTACCAGATTGACATCACAAGTTAGTAGTCTTCTCTAGAGTACGTTTCCTTATCTTCAGAGTGAGAGTCATAACACAAACTTATTTGTGAAGTGAGTTAAACATGATAATTTATCACTATCATGTGCCTGGCACAAATATGAACTCCTTAAATGTTTGCCCTTATTGATTTTGCTCTAATTATATCAAGATGGCCTCAGAAATTGTACACAATTCTCTCTTGGAAAGATTCCTTTGGGCTTTTGTAGAATACTCATAGATTCCCACAGATTGCTTCACAAGGCAGTAGTTCGATGGAGAATTCTGTGTGCTGCTGGTTTGACGTGGAGGGAGCATCAGTCACAAGCACATGCTGTTTAGAAATGTGACAAGTATTCAGAAAACGTTGTTTGCTGAGCCCAATTTAAAACAGCATGAACTGATTCTACTTGAAAACACCCATGTGCCATGAGAAAGCTGGGTTACATTCTCATTTGTATAATGCTTTGCAAAGGGTAAAAACCACAAACACTTAGCCATCTCTCAGGAACCCTGGAGTTACTAGGTGACTCGGAATCAATAGGTTTGGATCAAGGCTTCCACCGTGCATCTGAGGTTAGTTTCTTGCGGTGCATATTTCAGTTCAGATTGCAGTAACAGAGCTGATGACACTGGTACTGTATGGCTATCTGTCTACAGGGCTTGACTACAGAGAGAATGCATCAAAGGCTTAGTTCATGGAGAAACGAGAAGCCTAAGCTGGTATAAAAGCATTTCCTGATACCACATTCGGGTACTTTGTGGCGTGGGGACATTGCTCAGAGTAGAAAGTGGGAAAAAAAGGGGACTGCTGATTTTACTGTTATTTCAGGCACTGTTTAAAGAGCTAAGAAGATGCAGTGGCCTGTGAAAGAGGTCCTTTTATCTGTTTTAACCTGAGATCTAATCATTTATGACTCAAGATCCTCATAAATTTATTGAATAAACTGAAATAAGGCAAGAGACATCACAAACGCTGCCTTTGAACTCTTTTTCCTGTGGAGTGAAGATCATAGGCTTTAGAGTCCCTCTTCCATTGACTGGGGACTCCCAGGTAGCCCTTTAACTGTCTGGGCCCCTTTTCTCTCGCGCGCGCTTTCTTTCTTTTTGTTTTTGTTTTTTGAGACAGGGTTTTTCTGTTCAAACAGCCCTGACTGTCCTGGAACTCACTTTGTAGACCAGGCTGGCTTCAAACTCACAGAGTTGCACTTGCTTCTGCTCCCGAGTGCTAGGATTAAAGACGTGTGCCAGCACCACCCGGCTGAGCTCTACAAGTCCTCAGTGCTACTGCAATAGCCATTGCTCAGTGCACCACTTGGAACTGGAGGGATGTACTATCCATCTAGTTTCACAATCTGCCTGAGATTTTAATCTATTTTATTATTATCAGAATGTCTGCCAAACAGATATGGTGTGTGTTGTTATTAATGTGGCTTTCTCTGAGAGCAGTTCTCAAGCAGTTGTGGGACGAGGAATAAACTTGGGTGGAAGAGAGTTAGGACCAGGCCATACTAGGAAAAGTTTGAAAATGCAAAGTCTGGTATCTCCAAGTGTCTGATAGACATTTGCTAAGTATAGGAGATGTGGGATTTCCACCACAGTATTCAACTGAAAAATACTAAACTCTTTCTTTCTATTTCCTTCATATACATCCTCACGAGTCTGTAATACAGTAGCATGAACTCAAGCTGATTTCTCTGTTTAGTAATAAAGTATGACTCAAAATCAAGCTCGTTTATTCTTTTGAAGAAAACAATGTTCCTTCTTTTGATCAATGTACACTTGAAACTAATTTCCCATTAATTACCCCAACCTTTATAATTTTAGTGACATAAACATATTAAAGAAGTTTACTTTCAACTACTATGTAATGTAACTCACTTTATCTCAGTGACCAGAATAAACATGAGCATATTTTTAAAAGATTAATCCTTACTATAGTCTACAAAGATCAGAACTATGGACAAGAAATTAAAACAAGAAATAAAACATATCTTAAAAGTTAAAGAAGAGACTTCTGGTCAACACGTTGGAGTAAATTTACACTTACTGCTCCAAAGATGTAGCAAATAGAGTGGAATAATAAATGGTGAAAAGCAAAAGGTAACAATTTGTGTCCAAGAAACAGATAAGCCACTTGGCACCAAACCCACTTGAGAGCAGATATTAAGCTCGGTGAAGGTGAAGGACTCTTCTGCAAGCTTTGGAAGCTTCTCTTAGTTTCCTTTAAACCTTTTGTGATGCAGTCTTAAAAGCATAGGGGCCATTATTTATTGTAAAACTGAAAAGAGCACGTCCTTATCAATTCTATGCTCCAGTATGCTTGTAATATTAGAACTTTATACATCCAAAGTTTCTCTGTGTGTATGCATTTTTAATCCAAGGCATTTAGAAAATACTGGGATAACGTAGAGCCTGCCATAGAAACTGGTTTAACATTTAACCCTGAAATTCTGAGATATTTTATCCATGCTTCCAGCAACCATTTACCAAAGCACTGCGGGCTACAGACAGAGTGATGGATACACTGTAGAAATTCTCTTCTGAACCCACATTCCAGCTAAAGAATAACCTACTAGTGGACAAGACAGCTCTAGACAATGGCAAGTGCAGTGAAATCAAGTGCCAGAGGCATAGGACTTGGTGGCTACGAAGATAAAGTCTGAGTTGAGGTGGGCATGATTACAGCTAATCAAGTGAAAGGTTGGGAAAGAACTGCAGCCAAAGAGATCAGCAGATAGAGGTCCGTGCATGGACATCGGGTGAGCACTGAGGGCTATTTCATTCAGGAAAGAGTGATCCAGGGGCTCCATATAAGAAATATTTTAAGTGTCACAAGTACTGGTTTGCTGTGGGAGCACATTCTGCTCCTTCAGCCAATAGCCTTTAAGATACCAGCCCAGTGGGCATGGTCTCTTATAGTTTAAAAAGCAGCAGGACCTTGCACCTGCTCTCTTGCTTCCAGCTCCTGTTCCAGCTGCTAGACTCTGCTCCTGTTTGCACTCAGAGGACTGTTGCTTAGGACAGTGATCTGTAAGTTTTCCCCTTAAATAAATACCCTTTTATTATCCTAATTTTGAACTGGTGTGGGATTGTTTTTGCGGCATCACTGGTTGAATTTGAATTTGAGAATTATGATGAGTATCCCAATTTAGAAAATAAATTAAAAACAACTAAAAGCTAACACCTAGAAATGCTGATAGGGAATGCCTTCGCTAATAGTGACTTGCAATAAATTCAGTTTTAAAAAAATGACCAAGAAAGATTCAACCTAGCAAACTAAGATGTGATTTTCAGATCTATTTTTCTAATCATGTACAATTATTGAGTAATTTTGTTTTTGAAATGAAAATGATTTGCATATCTACTTATTATAGAAGTTCTGAGGGAGGAAGCTAGAGGGAAGGACAATTCTGGAGGGGAGGTACCAGTCTACCAAGAACAACAAGGGAAGACCTGAATGTAACTCTGGCACCAAACAAGTGGAGCAAGTGTGATGGCAGAGAACAGGGTGAAGATGTGACTTTTCACAGAGCTGACTAGAAAGTTAACACTCGCGAAACAAGCTCAAGAAGAACAACCTATGCCATTGGTGGCATCAACGGGTCAGCAGGGCCCATGGGCTCTCCAGTATGTGAAACAAGTCGTCACTGCTCAGACAAGTCACTTAGGTTTGTTGACACTCACAGTACCTCACTGTTGAGTGGGGAGGAGACTTGGGAATATCTAAGTACAGAGTGACAGGATGGAGACCGTCCTAAGAAGTGATGCTATTTAGGAACAAGTAGAAACCAGTAGATGGAGGGTTCACATCAGGCAGACATGATGGAATGGGAGCCATCAAACAGAGCAGAAGAAGCAGTGTGTTTTAGTCAAAAGTAGAATTATTGTATCAATAGAGCAGGTTATTTTACAGAAGTGGAAGAACTTCCAGATTCCAGATCTATCTTGAAAGAGGTGTTAAGTTTGATATAAATTAAAAAAAAAAAACTAAACATGCTGCTGGACATTTGGAAACTTCTCAATCAAGTCTTTTATGGGATGGAACATTCTAAATAACTCAATTTCCCAGTTAGCTAGATTAGATTTTTAAAACAGAGTTGTCAATCTTTCTTACAAGTACCAGCTAAGATCAATGGAACAGTATGGATGGTTAGCTCTAAGTGCATCTGTGAACAAAATAATTAAGTGTTTTACAAATGGTGTATGAAGCATGCATAGCAACTGTAAATGAAGTGATAGAAACTTGGATTTCTTCTTTCCACCCAACATTCTCATGGACGTTCCCACTTCCACTTTGTAGATCACTGAGCTCTCTACCTGTGCCAATCCTTGCTGGTCTGGAGCAGTTTGCCTCCGGGAGGGCAGGATCCAGGGCTGCCTTAGGACACCCATGGATTAGTCTCCAGCGATACTTCCTCTTCTGTGGGATAGCAGATGTGACATCTGTCTGCATTTGCTTAAAGCAATCTCATTCTATAACCCCAGAACACAGCAGAGAAGCTCTCTATAAGCAACATAATAAAAAGCACCAGGATGTAGAGTTAGCCTCTTACCCTGCCACTAAAGCTGGAAGGAAGGGATTTTATACCTTTTAGGAAGTGCAGTCTATGGAAGGCAGAATTCGAGGTATTTTCCACTACCAAGGCCACTTGAAGAGGTTGGAAAAGAGTAAATATGCCAACACTGTAACCTTTCAAAAGTACAACTATTTAAAAAGAGAGTACTGGTAATGTGCTGTTCAAATATTCTAAAACAATGAGGAGCCTGACATTTTTCAAACAAATATTTTAAAACGCATGTCCACATGTGTGCTGGAAATTAATGCCATTTGTTCAACAATAATAGACTTGATTCATATTCACTCTCATATAGTGGATTATGTTTTCTGATTTCATTAAAACCTTCGAAAGGTTACATCTGGTTGACATATGAAAAAGCCCAACACCTCCAGAAGAGGGAATTTACAGCAGGCCCCAGAAGAGATGGAGGAGCAGAGAACTGTGTTCCTTCCCCTCACTGATGATGCATTAAAGCTTTTATTGTGCCAGATGACAGAAGCAGTGGTTACAAACATGAGCATAGGAGGTTCTCCTTGGAGCTGAGCTCTGTAGTGAGTCCTGGGGTCCAGGGTCTGCAACCCAAGGCTAAATGTAAAGCTGCTGGGCACCACAGTGAGACCACATGTGCACTCTTGGCTGGTGACCAGGGGATGTGCATATCAAGACATAGCTCTGGATTCAGCAAGCCATATCGAACATTATTCTGTAGTTTCCTTTTTTGGATTGCTAAAAAACAAGCCAACAAACCAAATCTTCAGAAAGGTGTTTACTGAGAGTGACAGAGGGCTGTGACACTGTAGAGAGGTTAACATCAGACTGTCAGGCTTGAAGTATGCTTAGCAGCCTACTGCAACCAGGAAACAACTGTTTGACCACGCCCAAACCACATCACGATCAATGTGGGTAAATTACGGTGATTTCCTCAATAAGAGCTCTAACAGACATGAATGTACAAACATCCCCTCTTGAAAGGTTTAGTGACACCAATGACTATTGTAGTCCTGAGTGATAATAAAATTTCTGAAACTGAACCCAGTATGCAGAAGAGGTTGAAGAGTCTTGCCTAGTTTCCTTTCTGAAAAGCTTCACATTTTTTTGGAGTTGTGTTCCTCTGATGCCTCTCGTGTATTTATCTCCTTTCTCTTTTGAAGATGGAAGCTTCTGCCCACTACTAGTTTCCTTAATGATTTCATCTTAACTCATACAAACCAAGAGGGCCATGCTGCTTTCTTGCTGAGACATTAGATGTGTGACTTAACCTCCCTGTGCCTTTATTTTCCATCTGTATAGGGAAATAATCATTCTGAAAGTATTAGTAGTCATGGAAACTGAACATCTACAAAAATGAGGGCAAGGCCTGATACATAGCTGTCAATTATAAATGATTTTCACTCATTTTATTATTTCAGTCATGGCTATACATTATATGCAAATAGATATCACCTTGATATGTACAGGGGGAAACATTTCAAATTTTTGATAATTTGCCTCTGGGTTCTTCATCTTTTCTAATTAAAATTCCTGCCTGGAAGTATCTCTTCTTCAGTGCTGAAGTGCTGGAGGGCTTTCAGGGTGAAGGTCTGTGTATACCTGAAAGGCTAGCTGCTGACTCCAGCTCTCTGACATTCAAACTACTGGACCAGAGGGAGCCCTCCAGAAAGTCAGGTTTTCAGTAAATAATGTACCTCTAGTTCTCTTGGATAGGATTGAAGAGAGTTACCCAAAAGTACATCAAAAGAATTCCTCACTTCTGCTCACATTAAGATATTAAAAGTCACTTTGTGACTTGGAAGGGAGAGGAATTCAATTGGTATTGAGTGTAGTTTCAAAGTCTTTTATGGCTACCCGCATAAATGCAGGTTGCCAGGTTCCACCCTAGACCTACTGAATCAAAATGTGAGCCTGGGTCGTAGGAAGCTACATTTCTATCAAGCATCCTGATACTTGTTACATCACTAGAACCACCCCATAAAGCCCAGCTCAGGAAATGGGAATAGTCCCCAAAACTATGCTGTTGGTGACGGAACTGTTGGGTTGACTGATAGAGCAGTAGGTTATTCCATCTTGTTCATCTCTTTTATACCCCCAGGGTCCTTTTCCTTATTTGTTTGGTATACACAGCCTTAGTCAGGTAATACAACGCTACAGATTGTGATGGGACCAGAGCAGGCTGCTGGGCAGAGCAGGAAACCCCAAGAACTTGGCTCTAAAAATGATGTCTCTGCTGAGTACTTCTTCCTTAGTGGGACATCTGGCAAGATTACACAGTTTCCAATGAGGAAATAACCATGGGGCCTTGGGTGAAGACAGCATTCATTAGCTCAGAGCCTTATGAGGCTTAAGGAACATGGCAAATGTGTATCAGACAGTTCTCTGTGAGTCATTAAATTGTAAGCAGTCCTTGCACAACCATGCTATTTCAGGTTCTGCTAATGAGAGAATATAGACTTTTCTATAAATTATAAATCAATTTGTGCCCCCCCCTTCCTGATTCAGGCACAGCAGAATAAATTTATCTTCACTAGAGGAAAGGGAAGGTGGCAAGGACAAGGGTAAACATTCTAGTTCAGACATTACCATTAGAGAAATCCAGTATTTTAGTAGCAAACTACATGGCTAAACATTTTCCTCTTTCAACATTAACTTCCCATATTCTTTCTTCATCAGCTCCCTTTTGCACTTCTACATCTTAGAAAACAAAACGCAGTTACACTTGGTTCAGAGCCGTTGCAAAAGGACCTAATGTGCAATGCATGCAAAGGTGTTCACCCCATCACCAAGAAGCATGTAGAACAGCATACATTTCCCCTTCAGTTGTTTTAGAATCATGGTTGCCAATCATGTTCATGGCAGAGGAAAAGGAAACATCACCTCTTGAAGGACTGGAGTGTGGGTCTTTGAGTGACTTGGTAAACACTCTGGTATCCACAGCTGGGAAACTAACAGCCTTGAACTATCCTAAACTATCCATCCACTCCTCTTCTACTGAACCTCAATAACAACTCATTACTGCTAGTAGCAACCACACCATACAATGTTAAGCCACACTGTCATGCTTTGGACAGGAGCTACAAAAAAAAAAAAAAAAAAAAAAAAAAAAAAAAAAAAAAAAAAAAAAAAAAAAAAAAAAAAAAAAAAAAAAAAAAAAAAAAAAAAAAAAAAAAAAAAAAAAAAAAAAAAAAAAAAAAAAAAAAAAAA
>PVIU01008007.1:0-29621 GCA_004026605.1 Ondatra zibethicus | reverse complement strand
TAAAGAAAGTAGGCACCCAGGCAAATTCAGCTGGACTGTGGAATGCAAATAAAGTTTACAAATGAGAAAAACATCAAGGTTACAATGGTGAGCACAAGGCTCACATAAGTTTAGCCAACCCCAGCAGCTCATTAAAAGCAGTTCTTCCCCGTCCCACTGAGTCCGCTTCCTGAGTTGACAGTTACACAACCCTGAGGAAGCAAGGCCCCCAAACCCAACCATTACCCACATTCTGTCCAGCTAATCACCGGGCATCAAAATATCCCCACTCAGGGCGAATTTATAAGTCCCTATGTTTTCATTAATGTGAATCTCTCAACTTTTCTAGGTCAGAGGAGCACTGGGTGATAATTGGTTTCTTGCCTGTGTGTAAGGGCAAAGACTGGCACACCAGGAGGAGCTGAGGCCACTCCCCAAGATTTAAAGAAAGTAAATAGAGTATTTGAAAGAATATAGAAGGTGATCTAAAAAATAAACAAAAAGAAAGTTAAAGAATTGATAGGCTACTTTTATTTCCTTAAGGAATAAATCAAGAAATCACAGAGTATTTATCAAAGATTAACTCCAGTACTAAAACATAGATTAGTTGCTAGAATTGAAAACATTTTGTAGCATCAATTCATCAATTCATTTAGCAAATATTCAGTAGCTTAATCTAAGCCAGGAATGGCATGCACCCAGAAAATATGGTGCAGGTTTCCCCCTTCTGCCCTTCAGTAGCCAAGCACTGTACCTTTCTCACCAAACTCCTGCAGACCACAAAGTCATAACTCATTTGTATTTGTTTTCTACGGTAAGGTTTTTAGCTAGTTTCTAAATGAAAATATAAAAGGTGGAAAGAAACTAGGACAGAGGTAGAGAAGAATGAAGGTGGGGTGGGACAAAAGAAAGACACAGGGAGAACATTTCCTTCTTATTGTACACACAGTGCATCTTGCTGCCTCTCTCAAAGCCAATTTCTCCATATGGCCCCAATTGAAACTTTCTGTTTTATGAACCAGAGTTTACACATGTCCTACCAGAATTCTATTTATTTTCAAATTAAAAAGAATTAAAAGATGCGTTTGGTAGATTACAATATCTTTAACTACCTTGAAGTATATTTAGGATGTACCATAGTGAACTTCAGAGAACAATATTGGAAATAAAATGGGCCAAGAAAAGGAAAAGGCTTTTTATAGTGACTACCACCACCATTTTCTTGAGGAAAATGCTGGGTTAAATGTTTATTATGATAAGAATGGGGCTCCCATTAAGACTTCACATGGCATCTCTGAACAGAACACTAATGAAGATGCTGGAAAAGCAAAGCACAGGGAGGACAGGGACAGGCAGAGGTCTCACACACTGCTGGTGGGAATTTACATTGGCACATCCACGGAAAAATGATTTGGCATTACAGGACAAGGCTCAGTTTCCATAAAGTCCACGACCCAGGAATTCTACTTCTAGATATATGTCCCCATGGCCTCTTTCATGCAAGTTCCAGAAGAGAGAGACAGACATGTTCATAACAGAATCCTTTGAACTGCAAAGTCTGGAAAGTACCCTAAAGCCCATATGAGTGGCCCAGGAAGGTACACTGTGGCATGCTCACATGATTAGTTTAAGCTTAATAATAAGTAATGTTTATCTGCACACAACAAAATGGATTCAGTACTTAAAGCAAGTGTAGACAGTAATAACAATTACAACGGTGATTTTATAATGCTTTCAAAAAAGTAACACTATACAATATGTGATTTAAAGATACACATAGATATGGAAAAATTAGCTTTAAAATTATTAGAGAGTTCATAGCCTCCCCAAATTCAGAATGGTGGGTACAAGATAAAAGGATACAAAAGATGAGTGGAGAGGTCCCTGAGGTAGGATCAACAGGGGAGATCTTAGGGGCTAAGGTCACAGATGATCATTGCCTTACTTGGCTTCATAACTTTCAGAGATGATGTACATAATTTATGGATTACATACACATATTTTAAAAATATTCTAATATCACACAATGAAATGTTTCACAATGAATGAAATAGATCAATTAGTTCCTTATGCACAAAAGATTTGAAGACAAATTGTCCAGGTTAAGAAGCAGAACATGACTTTACTTCTGTAACAAACCAGCAGGAAAAAAAAGGCCCAGAAAACCATCTGTTAGGTGTAGATTGGCCCAGGAGACTCCATGTGCTCTGCAGCCCTGTTCTACTCTACTCCCAGGCTCGGGAAATGGGCCGACACAGACTGCATCCTTAGTTAAGGAGACTGGAAGGAGTTCACTGTTGTCAGTCACTTCTCTGTGTTTTCTGCCAGAAGTCCCAGCACCTGCTGTGAGGCCCTTCTCCAGCATCCCATATCCTAGTCAGTGACTATCCCTCATAAGCTCCCTTGTGCTTTCCCTAAGCCCTCCCCACACCTTACACACAACCCTTTCATTAAATCTACCTTAAGTGAGCATAATTTGAGTGTACTATCTATTACCTACCAGGATTCCAACTGATACATTACGTTCGGATAGGAAGACATAAATAATAGGCTCAGAAGATACACAAATGAACTGACAGGCAGTGGGGGCATTGCCAAGGACAACACCCACACAGCTCACTGAGTGTAGAGAAGTCAAGCTGGTACCTGCATGGAGCCTTCACTTCTACCTTGTGCTCTCTTTGTCTTGGGAAGGTACTCTGCAGGCTAAGGAAAGATAAACCTGGACACCAACCCAGCCACAAAACCCTCGACCTACAGAAATCTGTCCAGCCTTCAGAATGTGCTGGGGCAATGGTGGCACAGAATTTGTGGGAGTGGTCAACCAATGTCTTATTTAACTTGAGGCCTGATCCACCAGACAAATCCATGCCAGACACTGCCTGGAGACTAGCTACCCCAGAGGCCTTGGGTAGAACCAAACACCAATGGTCTATAAAAACAAAAAAGTCAATGAAATGACTCCTAATGATATTCTGCTATATTCATAGAAGATTCCTTATCCAGTCGTCATCAGAAAGGCTTCCTCTAGCAGTAAATGCAAGCAGGAGCAGAGACCCACAAGCAAAAATTAGGCAGAGAGAGTCTAAATTCAATGTCTCTATTGCCCCCCCCCACACTTGGAGCTCAGAGAACCCCATGGAAGAGCTGAGGAAAGATTGTAGCAGTCAGAGAGGATGGAGGATAACAGGAGAACATAACCCACTGAATCAACTAAGCGGGTGTCTATGGGCTCCTAGAAACTGAAGCAACAAGCACAGAGCATACGGGAGTCTTTACTATGTCCACTTGTGTATATGTTATGGCTGTTAGCTTGGTGTTTTTGTGGGATTTCTAACTGCAATACTGTGTATCTTTGAGTCATTTGCTTGCTCTTGGGACTCTTTTCCTCCTGTAGTGTTGCCTTGTCCCACCTCTCAGTGAGAGGGCATTTGCCTTGTTTAATTGCATTTTGTTTTGTCTTATTTGGTTGTTGTCTCTTATAGGTCTGCTCTTTTCTGAAGGGAGACAGAAGGGAGTGGATGTGGAGAGTAGAGGAAGAGGAGAATTGAGGGGAATTGAGAGGAATGGAGGGAAGGGAAACTGTGGTTAGGATGTATTGGATGAGAGAACACTCTATTCTCATTTTTTAAAAGGTGTGCAAATTTGTTGAGTGCTGCTATAGCAAGAATTGGGGGAAGAAGGACAGTACTGTTTTTGCTCTTCTATTTCTGCATTGCATAACTTATTTCTAAGAGGAGTGTAGTCATATATTTGGATAAAAGAAAAATTTAAGGATAGCAAAATTACTAATTTTTCTTAATGCACAAGTGGAGTAGTTTGGTGTGTGTGTGTGTGTGTGTGTGTGTGTGTATGTGTGTGTGTGTGGCAGGGGGGACCACACCAGGTTCTTCTGCTCTTCTTCCTTGGTTCCCAGCTTAAGAAAGGCTTCTAAGAATTCTGTCCTTGCAACTGAACAAATGGCATGCCCACAGCATGTCTCAGAAGACAAGTTAGACTCTGCAAAGCATGGTAATGACAGTAAGAGAGAAAAACCTCCTAGAGAAGTTCAACAGAGGCTCCAGAAGACATGGCATGGTCTCCTGTGATCACAGGTGCAGGGACAGTGGAACAGTTCCTCTGGTTTTTTGACAGTGCTGTGTATACTCACCCGAAGCCCCAGCTCTAAAGGCTGCACAGTGTCATATCTGGGCATTAGACTCACATCTTCCCACACAAATGTTTTTCCTAATGTCTGGAAGGCTTCACAACTAAACCCATTGATTATCAATCTAGGACTACTAGATGAGTATATCTACGCACAGATAGTGCTAGGCCCGGGCTCCTTCCACCCAGCTCACTCTCCCAGGAGAAACAAGGTCTAACTTGGCTTAGCTTTCCTCTGAAACATTTTTTTTCTCTGATTGTGAAAGTGTAAATTCTCTCCTCCCTATAGGACTAATATGTCTTACATAGCCCCTGTCCCCATCATAATATTTTCTATACCATATAGAAACTCATTTATCTGTATTTAACCCTTCATTAAATTGTAAGATCTTTGAGGGCAAGGACTAAGTCTTTAACTCACCTTTTCACCATTAGTTTCACTGTCCAGAGTAGAGGACCATTGAATATTGAAAGGAAAAAGGAAGGGGGGAAGTAAAGGAAGGTTCAGAGAGAGTAAAAGGGAAGTAAGGAGAAAAGACAATAAGATTGCCCAGGCTACCAGATCCTTATATAAAGCCATGCCAAATAGAGCAACCTGTTTTACATCTTGTGATGTTCCTGGAAGCTTGGTAGTCTATCAGTGTAAAGATGAAAGCATGGAGTTTCCCATGAACCTTGAAAACCTCTCCACAGTCCCCTACACCAAGGACAATTTCAAATTTCTAGTGTTTGGAAATATTTTCTAAAGGTTTGCTGCTATCTTTGGGGTATTTAGATATTTCTCTACATTTTTACTAGTTGTCAGGCAGGAGATTATGTGAAAGTGAGTTAATTAACACTAGCTTATCTGGCAGAGACCCACACTGTTTCCTCTGTGCTAAAGTATTTCAAGAATTCTTTGCCTAAGGAAAATATCTACTGCAGCTCTTCTAGCGTGTTTACTGCTCACAGAGTTCAGTGGTATTTGAGGCATTGGGAAAGGTAAATAAAGGAAGGTTTGGTGGTCCATTTTGAAACATAAATGAAACCATTAAGCAACTGAGTCAGAAATAGGGGAACACATAGAAATTAAAGTATGCCTGAAAACAATTTCCGAATGTGTTTAGGTGAAAGTCCCACTTCAATTTTATCTAGAAAGACTGTATTAGTCACATCCTATTGGACTATGCTATCTTTTAACAGCCCCTTGCCATTCTCTCCCTCCTTCCAGTATCTCCTCCTGGTACCCCACTTTTGTAATGCAATGAGATAGTTAACTTTTTCTTTCCTAAAAAGCCACAATTTCCTCCAGTTCATGAATACCACAAAAAAAAAGTGGTGAAAAAGAGAAAGGACACGCAGAAAGTTGTAATTTCTTACGGTGCTCAGTGCTTGACATAAGACACTAGTTAAGTCATGAGGTGGAAGTCTACACATGGTAGGGAAGAGGTAGTCTAAAGGAAAGACAGCTTGAAAGAGACAGGTGATGACCCTGGTTTCAGCAGTGGGCACTTAATGTTGTTTACAATAATCACAGCTCTACAACCCTCACCACAAGGAAAGAGGGCACACTACTGAAGGCAAGCTAATGAAAGCGCTGTGTCAGACTTTTTTTTTTTCCAGAAATCACCCCATAATTTCTCTTAGTACCTTAGGGAGGAAGAAAGGATGTAAGCATGGTGCTATTAGGGTTTCTGTATGTTATCAGCTTGTCTAGGAATGGAGCCACAGCAAGAAAGGGGAGTTTTGTGAGAGGTATCAAACATCCCCACCTCCTAGAAACTTGGGCTTAGTCCTACTGAACTATTCAGTTATGCAAACCAAGGCCTTCCCTTCATGTTAAGGCTCTCTACATTACTGACACTTAAAGCCTCCAAAGTCCTATTAATACACAAGTATTGATAATTATGCCTCAAATGATTTCAATAAAATATATGCTGGAGAGAGATGGGGGTATGCAGTGAGGGAGTAATAATGTAATATAGTAATAAAAGAATGTAATAATTTGACCCCATTCATTTCACCAACTACATGCTTATCTGTGGTCACGTTCCTTCATAAATAAACAACAGGCTTATGTAATGAACTCCCGACTCCACTTAAGCTTGACACACTGTGATTCCAGGATGCTTTGGAGGGCAGGGAGATAATTTACAGAAGGGCTGCCACAGAGAGTTTATTTCTGCAGGACTGCTAAGTGAGGTGGCCATGGGATCTTGCTCAGATGAACTGAGGAGAATGTACAGCAAAAGGACTGCTGACTGGAAGATGGATGGTTTTGCAGGCTAACCTCAATAATTTGGCATTTTTTCCAGCATCAGCCCTAATTACCAAAGGAATAAACATCAGAACCAAAGTAAAAACCTTTGTATTTCCCATTCTCTTCCACAAATAAGGTTTCCCCAGAGGGGAGGAACAAACAAAAGAGGGGCCTATGTGGCCTCTTTGGCTCAATTGTGCCTTTCCTGGAAAGTCCTCTTCATTTAACTATCCCTGTGTAAATCCCACATGACCTTCAGCACACTCCCAAGGTCATTGGACACAAAATCTTCACTGTTCAGTGATTTCTTCTTTGCCCTTAATCTTGGTACTTCCTATATGCTTCTCTTTTAAACAGTACCTTATTCCTGTATGGACCCCTCTGTGTTGATGGGAAACCCCAGAGAATGTCAATAACATGTTCAAAGACAATAGGCTTCTCAGTGACCGTCAAGTGAAATCTGGATTCCCAAACTCCATATCAAAAGCTTGTCCCTCTCTGCCTGATGACACCTACTGCTACCTTCCCTTCATGCTCTCTAATGTCTTCTACTTACTACGGCTGTTTTTAGGTTCCTTATAAAGATTTTTTTTTATGAATCATGGTAATCATGTTGGAAGGAAAAAGTCACTCATTTCAGTTTATATATGAGATACACAGGGGCCAGGTGACTTGCTCAAGAGCACAGAGCTAAGGACAGAAATAAATGAGATTTGAAGCAAGGACTTTCCAGTTGTGAAGTCATTTTCCCCTTCCCCACCATCACTATCAGTATTGCACTGTCCTCACTAGTGTTGCTGAAAAAGCAAAAGGGACTTTGAAGTCATTTCCCTAAATTCTCGCTACCTTATCTAGGTATTGTTCCCATTTTACAGATGAGGTCAGCTCAGCAGAAAGCCTGTGCTGGTAAGTGGGCTCTTTGCACCTCTGCGTACTATTCTGACCCATTTGGTTCATCCCACAGTGCCAGATCTGCATAGCAAAAGTGACCCACTAGGCACTGGCCTTCCACGCTGGGCTCCACACCAGCCAGCCGGCTTCTTACCCACTTAAAGTTTGAGAACAGGTTGAGATTGTTTCCGCCATAGACCTCTAATCATTCGCTTTACCAGATAAAACTGCTTTCAGGAAGATTCTTTTTATGTGAGAGCACCAGCTATCCTGAGGGAAACTTCAGAGGGAACTGGCTTCTAGATGGTTCGATAAGACCGCACACTCAGTTGCCTCTCTTGGATCAAAAGCAATTTGAGGGGTAGTAGTAATTAATGCATGTCAATTGCTCATTCAATAATTTCTTAATGAATGAGGTTGACTACAGCCTAGAAGAAGCCTTTGCTGATGGCACTGAACAATTTTCCCTCTCACACCAGCTCTTCCTCCTGCTATTCATTAGAGGAAACCACATCTATTCTAGGCAGGACAAACTGGCCCTGCCTGGGCTTTGGAGAGCAGAGGTGAATGGGTAACTAACTCCCTTACACTGAAGCTGCAGGCTTCTCATTATCTCACTGAATCTGGCACACATGGCTTTGTTAGGGCCCAGTCAAAGCCAAATCAAAGCTACTTTTACAGGACAGATGGCAAAAGAGCAGAACATCTCTCAAGATTTTCAAATCACCATTCCCTGCTGCTAGAGATTTTGGTGGCTCTCTGCAAACATCCGGTGGCCCTTGCCAAGCCATGCCTGAGTGTACAGTCTGAAAGAGTTGACAAAAATCATCTGGTTTTTTTCCCCCTCATGACAGTACTTGAAGAATAAATTCACATGAAACCAGAGGATGGTGTACTTTAGACAAGGTCTTCATGCTATGTTCTTACATGCACGACCCACCACAGTGTTAAACCCCTACTCCTGGCCATTTTCTTCTACTCAGGCAAGGATTCATCCAATAAGTATTTGCTGTATATCTATTAAGAATTAAACACTCTCATGTATGCTAGAAAAATGACAAAGAAGCAAACTACACTTCAGTGAACTCTCTTTATAGGAAGAGGCTCCTTAAGAGGCTATTTGAACCCTCTGGGGTCAAAGCATGTGCAATTAACTCATCAGATAAACTTAAGAATCTTTTGAAAATCAGGATTAAGAGTTCAAGACTAGGTGATTCCTGATGACTGGAGTGGGTTGGGCCTAGGTTTTGCAGACTGTAACAGAATCAGTTTTATATAATGAAGTAGCATTTGGAGAAAAAATAACATTTAGCATAATCTTTTTTTCCCATATAGTTTTTTAAAAAAAGAATAAGTAAAGCTACATAGATTGGCATGGAGAAACTTTAAAATGTAGTAATGAAAGTAATATTGAGTAAAAATTTTGTTTTAAAAGCAAGCATACCTTATGACAGTGCCTTATTTAAAATTGGGCTGTGGAGGTCATTCAGTGGGAAAAGAACTTTCCACAAAAGCTTGAAGACCAGTGTTTGTGTCCCCAGAATCCATTTAAATGCTGGATGGCCATGATAGCCTACCTGCAGTCCCAGCATATGGGAGACATAGCACACTAATGGCATCAGTGGGCTCTGGTTTTAGGGAAAGACTCTGCCTCAATAAATAGGGGGCCTGGGCACACACTTGCACCCCTATACAAGCTAAACATGCATATACACAGGCACATACACACACACACACACACATGCATATATATACATATATATATCAAACAAAAATCAAGTCTAAGATATGAGAATAAACATAGTCAATAAAATAATCAAAACATTCATGGGAATAATACATACAAACTTCAAGTGAATTCTACAGGGAAACTGGGTGGAGCTTTAACTATCATATGGGTGGGTTTGTTTTGTTTTCTGCATGCTTTCTTTATTTTTCCTTGACATGCTTCCTCCCTTAAGGAGGAATCTGAAGTAAACACAGCAAAATGTTAGAATCTGTTCAATGCGAGTTGTGACTATATACATTCTTGTCTTTGTGACTTCTGAGAGTTTTTATTTTGCATGTATGTTTGAAACACTTCTAATTAAAATAATAATTAAAGAGATTAGAGATCCAGAAAATTATAATAAATGTCCCAAATTTGCCTATGGCAGAATTAGCAATTGGGTAGAAGAAACAGTCTAGAAAGATATATAATATCATTAAAAACAAAAGATCAAGACAGACAATGGTGGCACATACCTTTAATCCCAGTACTTGGGAGGAAGAATCAGGTAGATCCTGGAGTTCAAGGTCAACGTGATTTACAAAGTGAGTTTAAGGAGAGACAGGGCTACAGAGAAACCCTGTCTCAAAAAATCAAAGCAAAACAAACAAAACAAACAAACAACAACAAAATGTTTAGCCAGTACCAGGGAGATACTGGTCTGCTCAGACCTTTCATACCAAGGTATGCTTTGGTGTTTCATTTCTAAGACTTATTGATGAAGCACCTTCTATTGGAATAATTTTGCTATAGAACTTTTATTGAAGTGGGCATGTGTTGGTGGATGTTAGGTAAGACTGAGGTAGCAAAGAAAGCAAGAGTCTCTAGGTTGAAGATACTGAACTGTCTATAGTTTGGATCTTAAATGCTTCCAATGAAGCATTAATTATAATTCTAGGTCCTTATTGTGGATTGGGACCTTTAGAAGGTGGGACCTATGGAAGGAAGGTCTTTAGGTCATTGAGTGTGCCTTTGAAGGAGATAATAGGTCCCCAGCATCATCTTACTTTTTAAATTTTTGCTTCTGCTATGGGATTACTTTTATAACTGTGTTGTGGGACAATGGTTTTGTCCTTTGTAAAGATTTGTCACTTGTATTTTAATAAAATACTGATTGGCCAGTAGTCAGACAGGAAGTAGAGGCAGGGCAATGAGAACAGGAGAATTCTGAGATGAAAGAGTCAGTCTGCAGTTGAGACCCAGACACAGAGGAAGTAAGATGAGAATGGCTCGCTGATGAAAGGTACCAAGCCACATGACTACCACAGACAAGAATTATGGGCTAATATAAGTTATAAGAGTTATAAGAAGCCTGAGTTAATAGGCCAATCAGTTTATGATTAATGTAGACCTCTGTTCTGTTTCAACAAAGCCTTAATAGGGAAGAGTGGCCAGGGCCTGAATGTGTGTGTAATGAAAGGTCAGAATGGCCTTTGGTATGTAAACAGCTATTGGTACGAGAGGGGCCTTTGGAGGCTCAGCTTTTCCTTCTGCACAACCCAGTAGTTGATAGAGAGGAAGTTTACAAGCTGTGACATACGACTATTACCTTTGTCATGTGAGCATCCCTGTGGAACACATACGCCCCCCCTCCAACAGTATTGACAAACTCTAGTTCTCAAAGACATGTCTAATGTTCTAGTTTCTTATCTGGGAGCCCAACCATATGAAACTATCTCAGTTCTTAAGCTTCCCCTGGCATGCAAATGGCGTGTGTTTGTGTTGCTGAGAAGGAAGTTAAATCTGTCTTCCAAATTCTTCTAACCTGGAAACTCATTGCTGATAGAAATGTGAAGCTTCTACCTAACTGCTAGAAAAGAGTGCATGCGAATTCTGCTTCAAGTGAAATTCATGGTTTAAAACTAAGAACTAAAAAATCTCTCAAATCCATGTAATTCCAGCACTTGGCAATTTGAGGCAGGAGTTTCATAATCAGTATGAGTTTTAGATCGGTATGCTCTATATAGTGGGGTTGAGATAGCCTTGACTACAAACTTTTGAAATGTGTTCTAAAAATCATATAACCACAACTAGGTACCCAATAATGGAGTAAGGGGGAGCAGACGATTGCCTAAAGAAGGGGAAATAGAATATATTGTTATGAAGAGCTGGGTGAGAAAGGTGGATGTGGAATTCAGTGTGTAGAGAGGTCAGGAGGAGCTGAACAGGGTTGGGGGAGGAAAACAGGTGATCAAAATATATTGTCTGAATTTTTTTTTCTAATTAAAAAAATCAAAACCAAACCCAAAGAAACAAACCCACTATGACTCTCCGTAGAATGCAAATCTTACTGCTAGAGGTAAAATCTCTGGTAATCTTCTTTTTGCGGATTTCATGTGTAGTTTGGAACAGCTAGTCAATGAACCAAGCTCTTGAGACAATAATTCTGTTAGTTAGATTACATAGGAAGCTGCAAATGAGATGAATTCTGTATTGCAAGTATCCCTGAACAAATGAATAGAATTGACATTTCTGTTCCTTAAAAAACCAAACACGTGATCAAAGCATGCAAAATAAAGGAAGGCAGCAATTTTCTTGACTCCCACTCCTATGATGATATCCCAAGGAGTTCTAATTGGTAGCCACCCTCGGGCATTTAAAGGAACATGTGTCCCTTTCCATTCTGTGACTTTCATGAGTTGAGTCCTTGATCTGGGGTTCATGTGAACTTGTGGGATCTTAGGAGGTGATGATGACTCAATTTTTATTTCATTTCTGTTGTCATAGAAACACCAGTAATTTCTGAATATGTCTCAGAAAACTTCTGCCTCCTATTTGATCTCCTGATAGCAAAGTTCAGAAAAGCTAAGCTTCTCCTCTCTTGGTTTCTGACTGCTCCAGCTGGGGATATTGCTGTATCCTACCTCAAGCTTTGACCAGATCAGTGCTCCCCACTGAGTTCTAAGTACACATAAAAGATTGCTTCCAAGCCAAGGGATTACAGTAAAGAAACCTTTACCTAGAGAAGTACTCCAACACACACATTACTGAATTATCCATCTTGTTTTCAATGGTTTTTTGTTTGTTTGTTTGTTTTTTCGGTTGGAAGCAGGCTTGGGTAGCTGCATCTCAGAGCATAATTCATTTGAGTGCTTGTCTATATGCTACTGAAACAAGAGACTATGTCTACAGTATAAGAACAAACACAGGGGACAAGTAAGCATGATTCAGAGAGAGATTCCAAACTAGGGATTCGCTGACCTATGCTAAAAAGTACTGTGGGAATAGAGAACTCGATTACTGGAATTTAAGCAAAGAGGTATCAAGAGACAAGAATGGTTTCCAGCCTGGCACTGTAGCTGAGAAGCCAGTATTGAGGAAAACACAAGGAAGAGATAGAAAGATGAACATCTTTGTTTAATGACTCAGGACATGCGAGTCATGCACCCTAACTCTTTCATGGCACAGCGCTGCTAAAATCACATTTAAGCACTGTGATGCATCTCATGTTCTGGCTTCCTCATGCACAATAGAGTGTGTCGCATCTGCTCACCAAGCCTCAAGTAGGCTTGAAAACACATGATGTTAACATTTTTATTCCCTGGTCTCAGAAATGTCTGGTCTTAAGATCTCCTGAGTAAACTGGGAGCATGAGGACATTGGGAGAGGGTTGAAGGGGAAGGGAGAGGCAGGGAGGGGAGCAGAGAAAATGTAGAGCTCAATAAAAATCTATAAAAAAAAAGTCTGCTCTTGTCCCTGTCTTATATTAAGAAGCAAAGAATAATAAAATAAAAAATAATAAAACCTCAAAAAAAAGAAGGAAAAGAAAACAAAGGAAAGGAAAGAGAGAAAAGGAAAAAAGGAACTGGCAGGTGCTGGACCAATGAAGTTATACTTTTCTGACCTAAGTATTTACCCTTAGGTCTTCACATGCTAGGAGTTGTGAAAAAAAGGGGAGGGGGCAGAAAATTCCTGGTGACAATATTAGCAATGTGATTACTAATATGCAAAACAAGAGAAAAGTTCAAAGTATGATCCCTTTATGCTTAATAGAGCTAGAAGCTCAATGTATAAAATAGGCAGTAATCATTAAGATACTGTTTACATAAAATCTGACATTTCCAAGTGTAAATGACATTAAACATTTCCCAGAGTAAAAGAAAAAAAAGGGGTGGAAGCACCTGAGCTTCTTTTTAAACTATCACTTACTTCAGCCAGAGGGATATTCCGTCATTCTGGTGCCTGAGAAAGCCCTCAATACCAAGACTTGTTAATAGTTTCTTGGAAAGTCAAGTGCAAAGTGAGGGTGGAGGGGGAGAAGTACCTCTCACTGGGAAGAAGTTACAACAAAAATACAGGTCTAAGATAATTTGCAGTTCCTTGAAGGCAAACTGGGTTGAGGAATTTAGGTTCTGCTTGTTTTCAGACTCAGCAAAAAGCCTTCAGGCCCTGGTTTCCTGATATTAAAATCAGACCCAAATAAAAAAAAATCATTTATCTGATGAGAAGTCTGTCTTGCAAACAGCTTTCAGTCAGGAACAAAGTGATATGTGGGCCCTCTCTTCTTGGGAGTCAGTGATGTGGAGAATCCAGCAACTTGGCAGAACACAGCGGGGAGTAGGGGAGGGCATGCAGCCTAAACACTCCAGGTTGTTTGCTACCTGCAACTGTAGTACTTGCAGGCAAACTGTTTGGCAGGGTTTCCTACTCAGTATACTGTGAGCAGGAGACCTGACTGAGAGGCAAAAAGAACCTATGGACATGCTTCACTCAATTTACAAGTTGGCTTATTTGTTGCTGAATGCAAGGTTATCCCCCCAAATGTCCTCATTCATACCAGTGTCATATTCATAGCTGATTCTTAATTCTAAGTAGGTAGATATTGAATTTCCTGACAATTGACTTATGCTACTATACCAATGTTAACTCCATTTAATTTAATTGCTTTGGTTTGGTTTACCTTCTTTTGAAAAGCACAACAAAGGAGGAATGTTATTAGTGTATAAGTGCCCTGAGGTTTGAAACCGCAAGAGTACTTTTCCCTTACTCTCTGTCTTATGGTATTAGAAGATGCTTTATGAGAGGAAAAGATGGGCACATCAACCCATGAAATGAACTGAATCAGTGGTGTGTTGTAAAGCACTGTAATGAACTTGAGTTGTGTGTGGGACCTGCTGGTCTGGCCCTGCATCTTATCAATATGAGCTGTCTGCTTTAACAGTGATCTGGTTGGAGGAGGGCACAGTTACATGATGGCATAAGGTACTTACAGGATGAAGCCAGAGAGGCTGGAGGGATAAAGTAGAGCACTCTGAGATTAAATGAAATTCACATCGCCTTAGTGTTGAGTGTATTTGAAAAGGAGGGATTTCACAACTAAGCAGGCAACAGGAGGTGGTGGAAACATCTTAGCCAACTTGGTTCCTGAAGTATAAAATGCTTTTCAGATGTATTTCCAGGGAAGGGTAAGTGGCTCAAGACAACTTCATTACTCTCTCAAAGTGGGGCAACATTCACCTTGAGGGTAAATGATGTGATTAAAGCTCCAAGAACCAGGCCTTTCCTGGTATCAGCAGCTTCAGAAACCCAGGGTGACCCAGACCCACCCTTACTGTGCTTTGGTGAAATGATACAGTCAAGCACTATTGGATCAAGATCCTCCCTGGAGACCTCATCTAGTTACTTCATCTTTGGGAAGAACCAAAAGGGGGACAACCATGCTTGTCTTGCCCACAAAACACTATCAGGAAGCCAAGCATTCACTCTACCTTCCCAGGGAATCATTTAGAGATTTAGGATGACTCAGAAGGCACTTTGAGAACTACTGCTGGCCATTGCCCTCTGTCCTGAAAGCTGTATACAAATGGACTCACAAGGAAGTGTGTCATATTTAATCAAGGGAAGATTGCGCAAGCTTCCTCAAGAAAACCGCTCAAATGTTTGTCTAGTTCTTCCTCTGTGCAGGTTTCTCATGCTTAATCCCATTTGTCCCTTTACAAATAATCTCTCACGTTAAAATAATACATGATAGACTGAAAGCAAGAAGCAGAAACAGGACCAGATGTCAACTTCTAGAAATCTTTACTTTTGTTTCTAGGAAGGAGTCTGTAAATAGCAGGCATACCACAAACATCTGTAGAAGAAAAGATTTATTCAGAAATTTAATTTGCTGGCAAGATTTCACTATCTACAACCAAGATTGACAGAAAAAGGAAGACCAGACTGAAGGTACAAAGAGAGAAGCAAATATCAAAACTAGTCAGAGTTGCCTAAAGAGGGAGGAGGCTGCACACAGTAACTATGTGTGCAGCCACGTAACTATGTGTGTAGCCACGTAACTATGTGTGCAGCCACGTAACTATGTGTGCAGCCTCGTAACTATGTGTGCAGCCACGTAACTATGTGTGCAGCCACATAACTATGTGTGCAGCCTCGTAACTATGTGTGCAGCCTCGTAACTATGTGTGCAGCCACGTAACTATGTGTGCAGCCTCGTAACTATGTGTGCAGCCACGTAACTATGGCTATTCAAGCTGAGCGATCCGAAGGCTGTCAGTGCTTTCTGATACTTGAAAGGTGGTGGGCTAGCTGATCCTCAGAGCACCGGGACAGAATGCAAGGTCAGTTACAACTATCTTTGATAGTTGCGGCCACTGTTATCTGGGTCTTTGATTAAAGGATCCCAGGTGGGTAGTATTTCTCACTGTTGGCTACACAGTGATTTTAAGAAGGCATATCCTGAATTCTAACTTCAAGGCTTTCATCCAAGTGATTTGGTGTACACTTTGGGAGATAAAATGTAGTTTAACAGTTTCATCAGATTCACTGAAGAATATGAAGCATTGAAGTGACAGAAACTGGGGAAGCTATGTATCAGGATATAAATATTTTACAATATTCAAATACAATGAGAGAAAGGAGGGACATTCTTGATATAACACAGTATGTGTTTGATAAACACAGATAGAACATCTATAACTGAATCCCAAAAGGCTAATTTACTAATTTTTTTATAACTCATTTTGATGTGCTTCTTGGGATTAGTATAATCCAAAATGAATTATTTTTCATTTATTAAAAAGTATTCCTCATATATTAATTAATCACAATTACTTATTCCCAGCCCAGTGATCTGGTGATGTGTCCAGCAGAAGTGAATATATCAAAGGGTGCTTCTGTGGCTAAAACGCCACCATGCAAGTGTGAGTGTCTGTTCTAATGCCCAGGACCCACATAAACGCTGGCTGGGTGGAGGGTTTGGAGGGAGGAAAGGGAGAAATGTTGTAATTATACAATCTCAAAAAATTCAGATAAACAAACAAGCAGAACGGTAAAACAAACAAACAAACCTGTATGCATCTGTGTCCTCATGTGCTCACACAAAGAAGATGAAAACAAACAAACAAAAAACAAATCAAAAACGCAACGCAAATTCAGTTTGAAAGGGTTAATGAGAATCTTTTCAATGGGCCCTAATAGGAGGTATTTAAATGCTGGCCCTGGGAAGCATTATCTAGGGAAGTATTTCTTTTTATTTTTTTCAGTCAATTTCGTAGCACATGGTATATTAAGTTCACCAACCTAAGTCCTTAACATGTTATTATATATGCTTGGGTTTATCACCACCTTCTTTTTGAAAATGAGCTGCATAAGTATTTCTTCTCCAACTGGCCATGCATAGTGTCTGCTTACTAGGCACAGGCTCTTAGAATCTTTCCCCTCCTCTTCCACACGATCCCTGAGCCTTGGGGGCAGAGAGTATGATATAAAGCTCTTGTTTATAACGGAGTGCTCTACAATTCCTTATTCTCTTGACTGACCAGCTGTGTGTCTCTGTATTAATCACCAGATACCACATGAAGAAGCTTCTCTGATGAGGGCTGAGAGCTGCACTGATCTATGAGTAGGAAGATAAGAACTTAGCGGCCAGTTTATTGCTGTGTCCACTTAATAGAACATTAATATTTGGTTCTCCCCTATGAACTCTAACAGCCAATGAATTCTTTATAGATTTCCCCTTCTTTCGCTTTCATTTTTACTTCTCTTTTGTTTTCTGGAATCATCTATCAAAAAAATAGTTGCATTCAATTCTTAGAATAAGGTGTGTTTTTGAAGATCCAAACAAAGACAACAAATAATTGATCCTAAGTTGAGCAGAGAAATGAAACTTTGAGAACATGCCTTGCCCAAACATGGTGAATGCCTAGTAATGACTGGATGAATGGACAGACAGATGGGTGGATGGAAGGATGAATGGATGGATGGATGGATGGATGGATGGATGGATGGATGGATGGACGGACGGAAGGATGGGTGGATGGGTGGGTGGATAAATAGGAGTGTGCTACTAGAGATAATAGAAATATAAGAAGATTAGTACAGGAGCCATGGCAGATAGTAATATTTTAAAGCAAACAAAAATATAAAACTATCAAAGAAGGAGTAGAATTATTCCCATTGACCAGGTTTTAGGACCTAGGTAAAGGATCCTTGTGGAATGAAATAATGATATAGGAGTGGAAAGAAGGCATTTAGTGGGATAGTAGGGGTTAAATACATTTAAAAAGAAGTTCTTTGAATTCTTGGAGCACATGTTAAACTTTCTAGCTAAGGGATAATTCAATTTCATACTTTATATTGCTTCCTTAAACTTCTTTGCATCACAATTTTAACAACTTTCAGCTAATATATTATACTTTTAACCTTGAGGTACTACTCTGATTCACAGAGATGATATTTAAAAACTCAAGCAAGGATAGTTTAAAGCCAAAGAAAGAGAATATCAGAAAGCCATGGTGGTGGAAGGTTTCTCTAAGTGCCACTAAGAAGCTTGCTATGTCCTTGGCTAAATTTTATCCCTTCAGCTGGTCACTGTTACGATGACTTCATTGTGCAGCAGCACAGGCTCATAGAGACAGTCAAACTGCCTGTAGTTTCTACCTGGACTCCTAACTCCTTTGCAGCTACAGGAAATTAATTCTCAAGGAAACAGGAGTCTGATATAGGGTAGAGTGATTTATTGTTGTCTCAACTGCACAGTCCTGCCACCATCTCAGTTTTGAAAGTCAACTAATCTTGAGTTGTGCCACAACACTGGTCACTGGAGGACTTTTCTGACTCTGCCTTGGGGATGCTGAGTCCTCCACACATCTCAGCGGTCTTAGGAAAACCAAGCACATATGCAGTTATCCTAGAGATACTGGCTCTTTAAATATATGACCCATTCATAGTCACTTGGCTGTTGTCTCTAATTAGAATGGAGGTGGTTATAGATGGAATCTGGTTAAAGCCACTACACTTAAGTGGCATTGTTACATTCCATGAAAAGAGGATATCATATTTCAAAGGGGTCCAGGATGAAGGAAACATTGATTTATAAATTATACTCTTGCTTCTAACATTTTTTCAAGTCCTATTAAATAATAAATTGTCCCTGTTTCATGTTGAGGCCACCAGTCAGTCAAATAGTTTCCAATCACGTTTGGCAGCTCAGGAAAAGTACACGGGAATTCACAGCAGTCTATCTCAGTCCAAAAGGAAAAAGGGAAACAAATTAGGGGTTTAATCCTTGCTGTGTGATGAACTCCCACTGTCCCAATCACATGCTGCTGAGCAAACAGCTCTACTGGCCCAGCTTGCAAAACACATTTGAGAACCAGCCAAAGGCCTGCTCCTGCCCCTTCCACTCCAAACCTCAATTTGTCAATTTGTAAAAACAGTCAGGAAAGTATTAGGGGCTGAGCATGGTTAGGAAGAGGGAATTGTTGTAGTTACTGTTTATAAATACAGGCTGTGACCCAGTTCCATTTGGAAGCATCTTCTCCATGAAGTGGAAGAAACTTAAAAGTTAGATCCTGTCATCACACAAAAGCTACAGAGGCCTCTGAAATTAGTTTTTTAAATTTAATTTTAAAAAGACAATTTAACATTTATTGATATTCATAGGGAGAAAGATGAAATGGTCTACTTCCCTTGTAGACATGTTTTAAGGAGCTACAGAAAACTTATAGTTTTTAAATAGGAACATTTTGTTAAATGAAGAACTAATCTGTGATAGTTTTGAGAGGGAAAAAGGATGGGAAAAAAAGACATACACTTACAGCCTAAAATAATAAGAAAGAAATTCCAAACCAAATGTATTACTCAAATGTCTCCTTCCTATCTATTCTTGTTTATTCCAAGATGTCTCTAAAAGGCACAGGTTAAGATTAAATTGTGAATGACTATATAACAATGAAGTTAAGTTTACATGAAAGTATCCATCCAGTAAGGGGCAAGAGAAATGAGACAGACAGGTAACAGAGAGGAATTTAAATCAAATAAATTTGGTTTACACTATACCTGTCCTTTGAGCCACTGTGTGCTTACACAGACTCTCTGGGCTCCACTAGCTTCTTCTGTAAAATGGAGTTGTTGATGATGTTGATGATGATGATGATGACAATGACAATGATGATAATGACAACAATGATGATAATGTAACAAGGCAGGATGTGCTTCAACTGATCCATGTAAGTGATTTATAAGCTAACTCATAAGGGATAAAGTAAAATAAGAAATTCCAGTCCAAAATTTGCTCCTTGATACCAACTATGTAGGTTTGCTAAGGCTGCTATGACTAAATATCACAGATTGGGGGATGCAAACCATGGAATTTATTTCTCACAGCCCTGGAGGTTGGCAGCTGACGTTCAAGGTACTGTGGTGTGGGAGAATGGTCTATATTCTGTCAATTATATTTTAAAAATGCTGATTGGCCAGTAGCCAGGCAGGAAGTAAAGGCGGGACAACCAGACAGGAAGTACAGGCAGGTCAATGAGAACAGGAGAATTCTGGGAAGGAGGAAGCCCATTTCTCTGCAGTCCTAGTCCAGACACAGGAGAAGGAAGATGTGACTGCCTCACTGAAAAGGGTACTGAGCCATGTGACTAATATAGATAAGAATAATGGGTTAATATAAGTTATAAGAGTTAATAAGAAGCCTGAGCTAATGGGCCAATCAGTTTATAGTTAATGTAGACCTCTGTGTGATTTCTTTGGGACTTAACGATTGCAGAAACTGGACAGGACAGAAATCCTGACAACAGTACTGCAGGTTTGACTTTTTTTAAAGTCTCCCTCTGGCTTGTCTATGGCCGTCATCTTTGCTTCATGATGTGGTTATGTACTGGCACACCCCTGGCATCTCTTTATCTCATCTACTTCTTTTCATTTTTTGACACAGGGTTTCTCTGGCTGTATTGGAACTTTCTCTGTGAACCAGGTTGGCCTTAAACTCTTAGAGATCTGCCTTCCTTTGATCCCCAAATACTATAATTAAATGCATGTGCCACCACTGCCCAACTTCCACTTCTTATGAAGACATCAACCCTATTAGATTAGTCCTTATGCTACTGGCCTAATGGTCCCTTGGTCACATTTTGACTTACTCATCTCCTTCTAGGGCCTATATCTTTAAATACAATCATATTCTGAGCCACTACAGGTCGGTCTATGTTTGGAACTGGGAATAATAGATTTCAGTCCAGAACTGCATCTAAATGTGAACTTCGATACAAAAATGAGGTGGTAAATGACTGGAAAACGATGCTGAGGACGGATCTGCCAACTGATTAGCAGAATGCCAAAATTAAATTATAGCATTTGTAGAGAATGATATATAATTGTTAAGAAAACAAGTCCATTACTAAATAACACATTTATTTACACCAATAGCCTTACAACATTAACTGCTAAATGGAGTAAGTTAATGGACTTTAGATCATATGAAATGATTTGCACAGCTACTCTTTGCTTTGGCTGATAGAACAGTCTTTCAATTTAATAGGGCTCAAGGAAGCAAGGGCCACAGCTTCCTGAGATTGCTACGTTCAACTCCCAACTTCTATTCCCCAACATTTTTCACTAAACTTGTTCAAATTATTTCTGATAACCACCAAATAATCATCTTGGACATTATATTAGTGGTCATGATAGATAATAATAAACAGGCAACAAGAAGAGCTCACCACTTGCCAGGCATATGGTAAGTATTTTATAAACATTACCTAGATAAGCCTCATGCATGTCCATAAGGCATGTCTTATTTTAACAGAGACGAATCTGAGGCTCAGAGCTCGCTGAGTTGTGAAGTAGCCAAGATTATAAGTCAGAGCTACTTCTAGAAAGTGCTCTCCATTGTTAAAAGTGAACATTTCTAAAGACTCAGCCACACCAACATTCCAGAAAGTCAGCAAAGAAATGAAATTTTAGTATAATGGTATCTCTACATAGCAAAACTCAAATTCTTTGGCGAAACCTCCCAAATTACAAGTCCTTGGTTTTCTTCATTTTTTTCCTGCTGATCTAGGAATACCTTCTAGCAACAGCACAGCTGTGCTGCATAAAGTGGTGCTAAGCCTCAGAAACACAAGATTCCCATCCAGTCTAGCGTTGCTGCTTTGGAGATGGAACCTGGGCAAGTGTGCTGCATTTTAGAGGTCTCAGCACCTGCTTAAAGCCAATGCAACAGACTTACTGCTGTGGTCTTCTTAGTGAGTACCCTTCACATGGTCCAGTCAGAGCAGGGTTTATGGTGCACATATCTTTGCTAGATGTGGTTCTTGCCCTAAATGAGCTCATAGGTTAAAATATATGGTAAAAATGCATAGAACAATTATAATAGTGCAGGGCACATACCCTGACAGAGGGGTGAGACTGAATGCTATTTAGATTTAGATTGAGATGAATGGTTCTACACAGATAAGATTTAAATCATTGTTCCTGGGGAAAAGATCAAGGTGGGGCAGGAACAGACAGAGGGTATGAGGCTACCCTTGATGGTAGGTTTATCAATACTTTTTGTCATCTTTAGCTATGCACCATGTCTTGGAAAAATATGAAATACAATTGAGAAGATAATGGTGTGAAACAGTCTCACTGTAGAAGAGTGAGTTACTCTCAGTAATTTAGCAAGTGAATGGACTCTGCCAGGGTAAAATAAACAGAGTCTGTACTGAGTCATTTTATTGTAGTTGATAAAGTTGTTTCCTAAGAGGATGGAGTTAATGGTTCTAAAATATCAGTATATTAGAAATGAACAGTGATAGAGTGGATAGTAGGAACTGTTTTTTGTTTGTTTTTTTTTGTTTTTTTTTTTTTTTACTGTGTGTGTGTCTGTGAAAAGCCAGAAGATAAGGCCTGAATATGGTAAAGTGGAAAAGGATTAGAGTTGGAGAAACCAATGTGAACTCAGTTTTAGCATCAAACAGATTCAGAATCTTATGTATAGAAATATTAATAGATGTGTGTCCATGTTTGCATGCACAATTCGCTTTTCAGTTAGAAGAACCTCATTCCATAGAAAGGAAATGTCATTTCTAGTAGCAACAAGCATACCAAGTCATTCTCCAAAAAAGACTTGGTTTAGGAAGGAGATAAGTTAAAGCCAAGAAAAACTAGAAGAAGAAAGTGAAAAATGACAATAATAATAATAATAATAATAATAATAATGAGATTATGTTAAATGCACACAGGAGAATACTAAAGAGCTCCCAGAACTGAGACAATGTAAGAGAAATTATAAGTGAATTAGTACCAAATACCCACCCAGGTATGAATAAACATTTGTGGACCCATGAATAAATATATAAATAGAAAAAGAAGGTAATCTAGACAAATCTTGCTAGAAATTACCAATAATTTATACAGACACTAGGACCAAATGAGATGGTAAATAACACTTCTCCCACTCATTTGGAATACATATACTGATTACAGAGACTACTGTTGAGGGTGGCTGCTTGTTTGTTTCCCAACCACACCAATTCAAAATAATCACATAGAAACTATATTATTTGCAATACTGTTTGGCCAATAGCTTAAGCGTATTTCTAGCTATCTCTTATATCCCAAACTAACCTATCTCCATTAATCTGTGCATCACCACGAGGCCATGGCCTACTGGCAAAGTTTCGGTGGGCTCTGGTGGAGGCATCTGTCTCTGGTGGTGGCTAAATGGCTTCTTTCTGACTCTGCCTAATCTCTCTACATATTTTTTCCAGCCTGGATTTACTCTGTTAAGGCATTGACTGAAAGCAGCTTCTTTATTAACCAAAGGCAATAAAACATATTCACAGCATGCATCACCTCCCACATCACACTACAGTATGCATACATGAGAAAAAGGAGGAAATTTACAGTGGACCCATCTAATAAAATCAACTTCAAGACCAATCTCCAAGGTTAACATTAGTGGAGAAAATGAACTTGTATGGTTTAACGACAGCAATTTTTTTTCTGTGGTCTTCCTCCAAGAACAAACTGTCTAGTGCACCAGGTGTTAGGAAAATATTAGAGAAAATCTCAGTTATCACCCTACAAATTTCTCTTCAATATTAGAAAGGCCATTGAAAACAAGGGAAGTCTGAGAGCATGTCACTCCAGAGATGTGACTCCCAAATGGAGTGTGGAACCCTAATGAAGATCCTGAAACAGAAAAAAATTAGGGGAAAATTGAGGGACCCAAACAAAGTATGGAACTTTAGGTCAAAATAATGCCTCAGTGTTGGCTGATTGGTTATGTCGTGACATACTGATGTAAGTAAGATATGAGTAAGAGAGGGCACAGAGTATGCGATATTTTGGAACTTAGTACTGTTTTAAAAGTAATTTTGTAAGTTTAAATTTTGCATATAAAGATCATATCTTTACTTTCTTCATTTTAAACTCACAAGTTTCTCTGGTAAGAAATGTAGTGGTGAAATTGAGAATATTATGTTCTGCTTATGATTTCTTTGAATACTAGAACTTTGGAATTGTTTTTCAACTTTTGTTATTTTTTTTGAGAATTTCATGCATTGTGTTTTGATTACATTTGTCTACAGTTTCTCTCCATAACTCTCTAAGATCTGCCCCCACCTCCCTATCTACTCCATCTCCATGCCTTCTTTTTTGTTTAATAACCTATTGGGTCCAATTTATGCTGCCCATATACTTCTGGGTGTGGGCCACTCACTGGAGTGTGGTCAACCTATAAGGTAACTCACCCTTAAAGAAAAATAGTTCTCTTACTCTTGGAAGCATCCAATTGTTCATTGCTCCTCAGTTACAGGTGGTGCCTCACGAACATTTTCCCAATCTGTGTTAGAATGTTGACTGGCTTGATCTTATACAGGTCTTGTGTGAGCATCCACAGCTAGTGTGAGTTCTGGAGTACAGTGGTCCTGTCATTTTTAGAAGACACAGTTTCCTTGAACTACAGAGTCTTATCTAACAACCCCTTACTGTGCTTTCAAAGTGCTGTAGACGTTATGATATATAAGTAGGTCATAGAAAATGGAGTCTCTCATCAAACACCTTGTCATCAAACTACTCATTTTTGCCAACTAAAGCAAAAGAAGAGGATTCAGAGGGAAGTTGTGCGTCAGTTTACAGAATCCAAGGTTAAACTACTCATCACACCATGGGAAAGGATAGAAGAGGTGATGGCTGAAGCAGATGAAGGAGCTATTTTGACTTCTCTTAAAAGAATTCCCCTTAGAAGAATCAGTTCTTTGTATTAGGAGAATCAGTTCTATGTATCTTCCATGCTTAGAGGGTTCTGCTCAAAGCTCTTGGAACAGAGGCAAAAACTTTGGATGGCCTCTCTTGATTCATTTGACCACTTCTAGGCATGGGAGAGCAGTGCATCTTTACCAGAATATCACAGCCTGAGTGCAAAGTGGGAGGCTGAGTTCTAAGAGTAACCAAGATTCTGTTCCCAGGAGACTTAGGTGTTGTGCAAGCTGGAACATCAGTTATTCAGGTTCCTTCAATGAACTTACAATTCAAGAGAAGACTGAGACAAGATTTAATACTAAGTATTATATTACTGCACTGGCTAGTCTTATGTCAACTTGTCATATAAACTAGAGTCATCTGAAGGAGGGAGCTTTAATTGAGAAGATGCCTCCATAAAATTTTGCTGCCATTTTCTTAATTAGGGATTGATGGGGAAGGGCCCAGTCTATTGTGGATAGTGTCATCTGTGGGTGGGTTGTCCTGGGTTCTATAAGAAAGCAGGCTGAGCAAGCTATGGGGAGCAAATCAGTATGCAGCACCCATCCATGGCCTCTGCATCAGCTCCTGCTTTCAGGTTCCTGCCCTGTTGGAGTTCCTGTCCTGACTTCCTTTAGTGGTGAAAGTGATGTGGAAGTATAAGGCAAATAAACCCTTTCCCTCCCCAAGCTGCTTTGATCATAGTGTTTCATCACATCACTAGTAACTCTAACTAAGACAGTCCCCAAACAGAGGATGCTGGAGAGAAAGCACAAAGCAGGGAGGTGTTACTCCCAAGGGTACACATCAAGGTGTCAGTCTAATAATGAAAGCACAGTGATGGAACACAGATTTAGACAACTCTGGGGCCTCCTATAAAACACATTAACATGAGAGGAAAAGTCAAATTACTTGTAGTTTACCAATAAAGAGAGCAGTCTATATAGTCCATATTGGTAATTGGTAAACTTCTTCCTCTTATGTTGATTTTATTTTTGCAGTGGGTTGAGGTTTGTAATATATGTAAACTCATGAATAAATATTCAGTCTTAGGTGTGATTCAGTGATAAGCTGGAGTGCCCAGCCTCACAGCTCCTTTTTGGCAACCTAACTTGTTTGATAATTTGGAAGATTTCCCACTGATTATTCCATCAGTGATCAACGTCAAAGAGCCCATTGCAGTACGCAGTTTTCCCCCTTTTGACTGTACAATGGACCATCATCAGGAGAAGTGCATTCCACAACACAACTTCTAACCTACAGCTTCACCTTATCTAAACAAAGCCTTCCAAACCACTCAGTATTATTCTATCCGAGCCTTATTCCTGGCTTCCAAGCGCACCACTTCCTGTTCCACATCCTAGGTCTTTGGGACTATTTATGGATAGCTGGAGTCAGCAAACTTGGTTTAAAATTAGCCTGGAGGAATTCTGACCAAAAATCGCTTACTATAATTTTAAAATAAATTGTCTGCAAATGTCAAAGTAGGGCAGGGTTGTCTTTCCTACACTGAAAACTAAGATGTTTAATGAAAAAGAAAATTCTAAAACTGCTTTTACACAAAAAAGTATTTCAGATCTCCAACGCAAGTCAATTATCATTCTTAGCCCTGCTTAATGTATAGATCAAACACCACGATTGAACATTTATATCTGTCCATTTTTCTACCACCAAATACTTGCAGGAAAAAAAGCAAGAACATCATTTCCCTCTGCAAACGGCCCTGTCCACTTCCTTTTACGCTAACCTCCATAAACTTCTCTGTGATGAAGCATTCAGGGAAGGAATCAAGATAACGTTCTTCTTATATCTAGGTGTTGCCTTTTTATAGTTAGAGAGTCCTTGGGTTACTGTGTCCTTTCACAAAACTAATCAAGGCAGAGAAGAAACAAAAAGCTCATACCCAAAGAAAAGTAAACTCTTTATTACATATGAAGGTACTCAGTAAAAATTTTCAAAGTAAGTTAAAAATAAAAGAATTTTCAGTATTCATATAAAATATTTTGTCTTGAAAAGCCACTGGATTTGTCCTCAACAAATCACCACAATCCCCCCACACATTTGACACAGTTATGAGAACCTTGAATACAGTAAAATGAATAGGAATTATTTTTCTTAAAGGCCATTTATATTGTAAACTAGGTATGTATTCAGGAAGCATTATTGTGCAAT
This sequence comes from Ondatra zibethicus, assembly GCA_004026605.1. Lineage (NCBI taxonomy): Eukaryota > Metazoa > Chordata > Mammalia > Rodentia > Cricetidae > Ondatra > Ondatra zibethicus. The sequence goes on along the minus strand of PVIU01008007.1, from coordinate 2,970 downwards.
TTCTTTTTAGTGGTGTTCAAGGTAATCATCTGGGTATATAAATAGCAAAGTAATTGCTGAAAAGAAAATGACTACAGCACCCCTTTTCTTTTCCTTTGCATTATTTTTGCAATCAGCAGGGTTCAGACTAATAACAATAATAATTTATAAATAGCCAGATAACTGGAACTACTCTCCTTATCTCCACTTTGAACACTCCGACTGGCGAGGCCTTCTAAGTGGTTGGAAATAGGGTATTTACAAAACACAAGTAATTTTTTTCTCATCTGGAAATCATACCTTGGAGCCTTGGCCTGATAGGAGATAAGAAAGTATGTTCCAATAAAGCTGGGAGTCTGGAGCGGGAGGGGCTCAGACCCTGAAAATAGGCAAATCCAATCCATTTAATTTCTTCTTCCTACACTGAAGACTTGTTTCTTTGTTCAGTCAGGATGATAGCAAAGCTTTTTACACTTTACTGGCATTTAAGAATGAACTTATCCATCATCTCATGCTAGGGAAACATGGATTTCACAAGTTAAGAATTGATATTTGTGATCCTGGAAACACCACAATGATAATGTGGTTAGATCGGTAAGCTCCAGGAGACAGGGCACAAAACAAGGGTCGTATTGTTGTGACCATGTTTTAAAGTGCTGCCAGCCCCACCCGCAGCATAGACAATGGCCCATATGTGTAGTACATCTGGAGCTACATGTGGCTGCCTGATTGCCTTGTTCAATATGCCTGTGTGCTTAGTAGAATTAAAGGATTTAATGCAAATTTCTCTTCACAAAAAGGATTGGAACTCACTGCCCCCTCCATAAAAATCATTTTTAAATTTTCTAAGAAACTTCAAACATCATTTCTAAGAAAAAGATCGCACATGTTGGTACATAGGAACTCATATGTAAAGGGGTAGTAGGGAAGGTGAAGCAGGAGAAAGGAGAATAGTAAACAGCCAAGTGGCATCCCCAGAGTGAGGATGTCCTTATCTGATGACAGTGCACATCCCTGCCAAACACTCTCCCCAGCAGACTGCCTGGCCTCCTATGCTCTCCTCACAGGCAGCTCAGCCAAGCCACTTCAAGATGAAGGGGCAATTTTAGGGACGCACATATGGGCTCATTCTGGGTAGCAGAGGGAGGTTTGATCTCTGAGACTATTTAAAGATCCAAAGCCTGCAGCACTATAGCAGGGTTGTTTCTCTTAATACTCCTTTGAGGTAGGCCACTTCTACTGTTTCATTTAAAGAACTGGCAAAGGAATTCACATTCATTTATGTTAGCATTATTTCAATTAAGCTCTAAAGAAACTATATAAAAGCATGCATTTGGCCAGCGCATGACTGATTTAATACAATTATGTAAAAATAATAACCTGTTTATATGCCCCTGAGTGCTCAAAATAGCTTTATCTTTTAATGTGCATTTTAATAAGTATTTTTAGCCATCGTAATTATGCTGGAACTTTGAGAGGTTTTCGACATTAAAAGCCTGAATTAAAACAAACAATGTGCTCACAAAGACACACTTGGCACACAGATGCAGAAAAGACAGAATGCCTTTACCACCTTGCCCACAGTGAAGGAGAAGGAAGAAAGCACCCTGAAATAAAAATGTACACTGCTGTGAAGCTTGACTCCTAAAGTAGGGAAGAAACTAGAGAAATAATATGTCTTACTTCTTTCAGTAAAGTGAATGCATTTCATATGTTGGACTTTTGTATGACACCCACCTAGCAAAAGCTTCCTAATGAGCAAAAAACATCATAAAGAAATCCTTCATGTGTTTTAGAGGCATGAAAGCAGGTGCTGTGCACTCTGTAATCATGGACTGAGGAGGCAGCAGCTGTTTTGATCCCCACTGTGTCCACCAGTGGTGAGCACTGGGACTGTTACTTCATTGATGGCCAAGTCAGACTCAGAGAACACATCTGATGTCCAGTAGTCAGGCTGTGGAGCCAGGATGCTGTCTCAGGGCTGGCTGACTCTCCAGCCCATGTTCCTCTTAACAGGACAGGGCTGCTTCTGGACTGTTTTATAAGCCTGGGTTCTACAACATATCCAGAGGCATACCAGAAAGAAATGGCAAACCAGACTAATTCAGGCTACATGGGAAAACTACTGAATGTTAATGCTTACACTTAAAATTTTTGCATGGTTTCTCTCCATAAGATCAATAGCAGGGTTTTGCAGAGCTTGTTTGCCCTATCATAGGTGCAGACAGCTGCATGTCAGGCTGACAGGAGGGGTGAGGGCCTTACATAGGCAAGGCAGTTTGTGAGGGGAGCCACTGTGGTGCTGTTATCATGAGGAATCACTAAACCACACTGGAAATGAATAGAAGCCTAAAGACTCGTGAGTGCAGAGGGGACTTCCAATAAGGAAAAGGGTATTGGCAGGAAGAAAGAAGCTTGGGACTCAGGTTTCTCTCTCTTCACCCACTGTTGAGTTCTCAGACCCTCACTGAGACATGAACCAGGCTGAGCCTTACTGGCCTGGAACTGAACTTTGGCAGAAATGTGAAAGTGTCTTCATTTATGAGCTGCTCATTCCCATGTAAAGAGCTCTTTGTAGAGGGTGCCTGATATGTTCTGTTCTGTTTTGTTTTGTAACTTTTCCCACTGAAAACCTGCAGCCTCTTGCTCCATTGTTTTACTTACCCAAGAAATTAAATACACACAAATTACAGATGCATGACACAACTCAAGAAAAATGCTTTGATCTTAGAGTTACCTCATTCTAGAACAATTTTTGGGCTAGTAAGATGGCTCAGCAGGTAAATGCACTTGCCACCAAGCCTGATGACCTGAGCTGTTTCTGGGATCCACAAGGTAAAAGAAGAAAAACAACTTCAGCAATCCGTGTCTGACCTCCATGTATGCATTGTGGCACATAGGCACACGCGCACACACACACACACACACACACACGCACACACACACACACACACACACACACACACACACACACACACACACACACACACA
>PVIU01008006.1:13463-86996 GCA_004026605.1 Ondatra zibethicus | reverse complement strand
TGAGCTATAAGCTTAATGTCCTTTGTTTATGGCTAGGGTCCACTAATGAGTGAGTACATACCATAATCATCTTTTTGGGTTTGGGTTATCTCACTAAGGATAGTGTTTTCTATTTCCATCCATTTGCATGCAAAATTCAAGATGTCATTGTTTTTTTACCACTGAGTAGTATTCTAATGTGTATATATTCCACACTTTCTTTATCCATTCTTCCATTGAGGGGCACCTAGGTTGTTTCCAGGTTCTGGCTATTACATATAATACTGCTATGAACATAGTTGCACAAATGCTTTTGTAGAATGATTGGACATCTCTTGGGTATATTCCCAAGAGTGGTATTGCTGGATCCTGAGGTAGGTTGATTCCCAATTTCCTGAGAAACTGCCACACTGATTTCCAAAGTGGTTGCACAAGTTTGCATTTAGGGAACTCTTGTAAGCACAACACACACCATTGTTGTTAGGTGGTTCCTTGGCTTTGCTGAGTACCTACCTGTCTGGATTCACAGCATGTTCTCTAATACTGTGAAGTCTCGGTGGTCAGAGCCAAGAAGACAAAGTCCCAACTTCAGGGACGTTCAGGAGGAAAGCAGCACAATGAATTGTGTAGAACACGGAAGAGCATGGTGCTCTTAGGTCAGCAAGGCAGTGGGTGGTCAACGTGGATGACAAGAGCTCTCCTGGGAGAAAACATACAGGGCTGAGTATTGGCTCAGGTTCCATATTAATGTTTCCTGAATTCTTGAAAGATCTTTCTTTTTCTTTTCCTTTTTTTTTTTTTTTTTTGCGTATAGCAAAGTGGCCTTAGGTGCTTTATTCCTGACTGGAGATGCAGCTTAGTTGAGAAAGCACTTGCATGAACAAGGTTCTGGGTTCAGTTCCCAATGCTGTAAAAAAAATTCCCAACACTCAGGAGATGGAGTCAGGAAGATCTGAGATTAAAGGTCAGCTTTACCTCCATACTGCGTTTCAAACCTGCTGGGTTACGTAGAAAGTGAGAAGAAACATGTATTTCTATGTAGGTGGAGCTTTTGTGTCCCAAATAACCAAAAGAGACTTAATATAAATTATAAATGCTTGGCTGATAGCTCATGCTTATTACTAGCTAGCTCTTACAACTTAAATTAACCCATCTCTATTAATCTATGTGCTGCTCCACTGCTCATGGCATTCACTTCTCTGTCTGACTGGTGACTCCTCTGACTCCGCCCTTCTTCATCCTAGTACCCTTAATTTGGTTGTCCCACCAATACTTCCTGCCTGGTTACTGATTGGCTTTTTATTAACAATGTGAGTAATACATATTTACGGTGTACAAAGATTCTTTCACAGCATTTTCATCTCTTCCTTCCTTCTTTATGTCCCTTCTTGTTTCTCTTTTGAAATGTGCATTTGCTCTTTGAATCATCTCTTATTATTTTTCATACACCTTGATGTTATTTCTTCTCATTTGACTCTGATCATCTACTCTATGGGAAGGGTTTTTTTTTTTTGTTGTTGTTGTAAGGAGGGCACTACTTGTTGTTCCTGGCTGCTTAGTCCCAAAATAATCACACAGAAACTATATTAATTAAATCACTGCTTGGCCTATAAGCTCTAACTTCTTATTGGCTAGCTCTTACATTTTAATTTAACCCATCTCCATTAATCTGTTTATTGCCATGTGGCAGTGGCTTACCAGCAAAGTTTCTGCATGTCCAACTCTGGTGGTGGCTCCATGGTGTCTCTGACTTTGCCTCCTTCTCCCAGCATTCAGTCCAGTTTTCCCCACTTACCTAAATTCTGCCCTATCAATAGGCCAAGGCAGTTTCTTTATTCATTAACCAATAAAAGCAACACATAGACAGAAGGACCTCCCACACCATTTACCCTTTTCTGTTTAAACAAAAAGGAAGGCTTTAACATAGTAAAATTGCATATAACAAAACAGATATCAAGCAAGAATTACAGTTACAATATTTATATCTACTATATCTTTTTTCATAACTAAGGAAAACTATAATTATAATTATCTATCTATTCTTCAACTTCATCAAAGACTCTAGAAGGATATAAGATTACCTAAGTAAACAGGAAGTACATTTTAAGCAACTTCCAAAACTCTAGAATTGACAGAGACATCTTGCTATCTGGACGGTCACCCAAAGTTCTTCAGTACCATTGGGGAATTAATCTTTAGCCTACAGGCCCATAGTATCTGGCAGACTTTTCCATGAAGCAGAACATTTCAAAGACAATTCCATCTATATTGGCAGTTTGTCAGTCACTTTTTTCTGTGTCCTGCAGAATGTCTCGCAGACTCTTTCATGAAGCAGAAACCCCGAAGGACCATCTCACCTTTAGGCATGTTCAGCAGTCATTTCTCTGTGGGTTCTGCATGTCCAGTCATGCAGTCCAGGCAAGAGTAGTTTCTTGTCCAAATGGCTAGCAAACTCTATAAGGAGACTCTTCAATGCCCATATTCCTCTTGAAGTAATTGGTGTTGCCAGGAGCAGTCATGTCTCATTGTCATGAAAAGTCCTAAGTTACTAAAGCATTTTAAATGCCATATTCTGTAGTCTTTGAAAGTTTGAAGAATACCTACCTATCTGAAATACATCCCTATACATCTAGAAAATCTAACTAACATGACTACAATCTTGACTATTATAGATGACTAATACCATATATTTTTAATTATACATTACATTTTAAAATGAACTACACAAACACAATACCTTAATCAAGATCAAAAATACATATAACAAAATTGACTTTAAATTTGTGTCCTTAAACCAAAATACATACCAATACAAATTATCATGTCTATATCATATCCCCATTTAAATGTAAACAAGCATTTATAAACAATATTTGGGAATATGGGCATAGTTTTATCCAAACTGCTTCCTGCTGTTTGTGGGAGCTGTTAATCAGGTCCTTCATGGTGTATCCTGTGTGCTAGGTTAATCTCAGTCAGCAGTTGGGCAAAGTAATTTTGGGGGGGTATTCATGGTGACCTTTGGGGGGTCTTGTTCCATCAAACCACACCAGTCTGGAAGTAATCCACAAGTTCACATCCTCTGTGGAAACAAGAGAAGAACCTCTTTTCCAAAGCAACATATCCTTGGACCCAAATTTGGAAGTCATGAAACCTTTATAATATACATGCTGGCTTAGCTTAGCAGCCCATACAATAAAATATCTCTCTGTGCTTAGCTCATTCACAGTCAAAAAATTCAAAGATAACACACTAATATACATAATCCAGACCCTCTGTGAATTTTCTATTTTTACTTGATTTATTTTTTTTACTCCTTTTATCTATGCCTATCTGTACTCTGTCTCTTTAAAGACTTTGTTTTATTTTTTAAAAAACCATTTACTTCTTTCTATAGCTCTCTGTACTCTTTTTCTTCTCTCTCCCAACCCTAACTATATTTATCCAACACTGTAACCCATTTAGAGGTCTTTTTTATGTCTGAATCTGTTCTATTGTGAATCTGTAATTCTTTACTCTCCAGGAGCATTTCTTAAAATGCTAAGCACTTCTTAAAACTTAAACTGTGCCATTACTAGGGTATATACAGTACTTCCTGCTTGACCTGCCCAGTCTAGCATGGCAGAGCTGCTTGCACCTCTGAGCCGTGCACACCCTCACTTCCAGGTACACAGCCAGTCCACATTGCCACCTAACAAGTCACAGCAGTCTGCTTACAAGCCCTACTCTAATGTTCTGTAGCTGGACCTCCTGCCTGAAAGAGTCAGAGTTTGCACTGGCAGCACAGCCCAGAAAGCCAACGTTTCAAAACAGTGCAGCTTTTTTTTTTCTGCTATGGCTGAATCAGGAAAACCTCTCTTAAATGAGCCATGCCTCTGCTTGCTTCTAGCATAGAGCCTACCCAAGAAAATGCCACTACCAAACTATGCTTAACTCTGTTCTTTTGTGTCTAGGATTACTTTTTATGCTTTCTCAGGTTTTTACATGGATTTAGTCACCACATTGGCAGCATTTCCATCTCCTCCTTCCTTCCTTACATCCCCTTCTTGTTTCTCTTTTGAAATGTACATTTGCTCTTTGAATCATCTCTTATTATTTTTCATACACCTTGATGTTGTTTCTTCTCATTTGTCTCTGGTCATCTACCCTATGGGAAGGGTTTTGTTTTTTATTTGTTTCTTTCTGTTTTATTTGAGACAGGGTTTCTTTGTGTAACAGCCCTAGCTATCCTGAAACTAGCTCTGTAGACCAGGCTGGCCGCAAACTCACAGAGATCCACCTGCCTTTACCTCCTGAGTGCTGGGATTAAAGGCATGTGCTACCACTGCCCAGTGGGACGTTTTATATGTATTAAATATAATGTTTTATATAAATTGACTAACCCCAACATAAATTTTCTGTTAGTTTTAAACAACAGACGGGTGCTGAGGAGATGATCCCACTGTTAAGACCACCACTTCTCTTCCAGAGGGTCATTGTTCTCTCCTCAGAGCCAACATAGGGTCGCTCATACCCACAAGTAAGTACAGTACCAGGGGACCTGACATCTACCTCTAATCTCCTTGGGTACCTCATCACACATACCATATACTCACATACAAATAAATAAAAACAGTAAAAAATAAGTCAGTAAATTTTTATTTATTGGCTTTCTCAAGCCCAACCTTTTTTGGATGGTGAGCATATGCTAATTTTTGTACTCACACTAGGGGGCACTGTGTAGTTACTAATGCCCTCATGAATGTTGGCATTTTTATACAAAGGCTGAAATCACTTCTTTCTTTTATGTCAGTATTTTACTTTCTGTACTAACAGTAGGATATGAAAAAGATGTGTGGTTTTGCTTCTATAACAGGAAAAAAAGCAAATTAAAACAGTGCCTGTTGTAAGTTGGAGGGAAATGCACATTGATGAAAGAGTACAGATTTCTTTTGGGGGGGTTATAAATTCACATTAGTTGATACAGCCAATTTACAAAGCCCAGTTGTAGCAACCAGAGGAAGAAACAGGATATGACCCCTTTTGTAATATCCCCAAGGAGACAGAATAAAACTCCATCCTGCTGCAGCTGAGTGAGAACCACACTTTGTGCTAAGTCTCTGCTCGTCATTTTGGAATGGCCTTAGCTGAAGTTAAACAGCGGCTTCATAGCTAGACATAATGTATTTCTTTACAAAACGAGTTCTCCGGGGTCAAGTGTGGCCTGCCCCAGCATTGCCCCGCCCTCTGACCCAGTCTTGCTGGGGCAGCATCTTTGCTGGGGTTGAGGAAGAATTCGGATTCCAAGTCCTTCCTGCTGTTTCTCTCAGGACTGCTTGTGACTGCTCTGATGGAGTCCTTTTTTCTCTATACCAAAACAAAACAAAACAATACCAGAAAAAAAATCCAAAACAGCGATAGCAACAACAAAACAAAACAAAAAACAGATGTCAAAACCCGAATCCATTCACCAGAGAATTTGATGTCCAGATTTGTCATAAAATAAGCCACAATGATCTGTCCAGTATCAGGGTATATCATAGAAAATTTAAAATATGGATTAAGAAGGTTTGAATTCTCTCATTAGGCAAAGTTAGCCTAGCATTTAAACTCCTTTCAAGATTATTTAAGTTATACCTCAAAATATTCTTCAACTTATTTTTATTTTTCCACACTTTAGACAATTGTATCACTTAACTCATATTTTAGAAAGGATGAGTCCTCATTAATTTTTATTTACAATATTTATTAAAAGAACACATTGTTTATATGGTTGCTGTGCACAGCTAGTTATTTGTGACCCTTGATGCAAGATCTATTCACCCTTTACTGAAGACCAGATATACCAGGGGTCACAGGGCCTTGTACCCAACTCTAGAGTTTGCTAGTAGTGGGGTTGTCTTGGGCAAAGCTCTTGATTCTCTGAGCTTCACATTGATGAGGATATCACTACCTTCCACATTGTCACTTTCTATAGATTAAACACACTAAAGCAAAGTGGCAAAGTTGGCAACAGAGTCAACAGAATGTCCTGTGCTCTCTTTTGCATCCGATTTTATACCAGCAATGATGTAATAAACAAGAGCACCAATAAAAACTGTGTGGTTACATGTTCCAAGATCACCTTGGAGAAGTGTCACACACAGACTACTAAAAAAGGGGAACCACATTTCTTGCATGGTGGTATCAAAAGAAAAGTGTATTTCCTATTCAGGGTACAAAATAAATCCAAATGATTTATAATACACACTGCATGCTAGAATTTTTTAAAGTTAAAAAAAGTTGATGTTGGGAGTTAACACAGGACCATGTGTGTGCTCAATGTACACTTTACCCACTGAACTAGATAGATCTCAAGCTTCCTGAAGAGTGTTTTAGGTAGTTTTGTGAATGATTTGAACAAAAGGAGTGAGCTAAGTAACAGAAGTATGGCCTATATTTTCTTAGTACTTAAAATGCATGCTTAGAATATGTTGTTTAAAAAATATTTTTATAAGATGTATGGTCATTTTAGAGGATTGTAGGGAAGTTTCTCAAAAGAATAAAAATGTAATTACTGTAACCCAAGTAACCCCACTTTGAGCCTATTTCCAAAGATTCTAAATCAGTTTGTTTAAGAGATGCCTAGTCACACAAATTAACTGTAACACCATTTAACTTCAGTCCAGGCATGGCACCAACCCAAATGTCCTTATGGTATGTACAAGAGGGTTACTATTTAGCCTTCAAAATGCAGGGAGTTTTTTATTCAGCCACAAAGAAGAGTGAAATTAGATCATTGGTCAGAAAGTAGGTGCAATGTTTTATATAAATTGAATGACTCAAAAATAATTTTTTGATAGGTTAAAACAGCAGATGGGTGCTGGGGAGATGATCCCACCATTAAGGCCATTTGCTGCTCTTCCAGAGGGCCATTGTTCTGTTCCCAGAACCATTGTAGGTCGCTCATACCCACAAGCAACTACAGTACTAGGGGATCTGACATCTACTTCTAATCCCCTAAGGCAACTGATCACACATACCATACATTTACATAGGCATTACTGGATTACAGTAATTATATTTTTATTTTTTTGAGGAACCTTTCTACAATCATCTAAAATGACTGTACAATAAATCATATTAAGCAAACTAAACCAAACTCAGAGAGACAAGTATTGTTTGTTTTCTCTCATTTTTGGATCATGTGTACATATATGTATTATATATGTATATATAAGTATATATTTAAGTGTAAATATGTATCTATACATATAAGCACATACAGTTTTACTTATTTGTGTTGTATGAGAGGGGTATTCAAGTGCCATAGTATGCATGTGGTAGTCAGAGGACAACTTGTGGGGTTAAATCTCTCCTTCCATCCTGTAGATTCTTGGGACAGAATTCAGGTTACTAGGCGAGGCAGCAAGTGCCTCAATTTGCTAACATTCTCATTAAACCTTGATTCTAGATGTTATATAGTGTTTATAGTCTCATTCCACTCCCTGTTCAATCTCTTCACTTAAATGCTTTCATCTGAAGTCTGCAAGCTTTGCTCCCTGCTCCTGATGTCATGACCCCCACTGCAAAGGACTCTTATACCCATGGAACCATAAACCCAATAATCTCTTAGTCCAAGTTGCCTTGGCCATGGTATTTTATCATAGCAACAGAAATGGAATGAATACACTAATTATCTAGGCTATATGTAGCTCCTTCTATATCCTCTCTCCTATTCTCTCTCTCTCTCTCTCTCTCTCTCTCTCTCTCTCTCTCTCTCTCTCTCTCAAAGCAAACCAAAATGGCCATTTCCATTTTTGTCTGTGACTCATCACCTGTTCCTATTTTTTTGCCCACTTTTTGTCTAATTCAAACTGATTCTGTGTTTAATTGTTAGTAAAATATACTAAGAAAATAAGACCCTTTCAATGTTGGCTATGAATAATCCCCCATACAAAACACTTACCCTTTAGTGTTTAATGTGTTTTCATAGGCAAGCATGTTAATCTTTTATGTAATCCGATCACTCTGCATTCATAAAACCAAACTTTCTCACATGCTGGGTTCCTGTGTATTTTGATGCATTTAAGTGCTTAGAACACTGTCTTTAAAAGAATTTTTCTTCTCTATTCTAATGGAATTATTTTCCCAGTCTGTATTTAGAAGTATATTGTATTCAGTAACATATACTATTATCTCATTTGTAATCTTGAATGGTTTGTCTGATGAACAGTTAATGTATCTCCCCTGGTTATTAAGACAATTTTAGTTCCAGGTTAGTCTCTTCAGGTTCTTCTGGTGCTGAATTTAAGGATATCTCATTTGCATGATCAATTATTTTTTGTTTGTTTGTTTTTTGAGATAGGGTTTCACCATGTAGCTCTGGCTGTGCTGGAACTTACTATGTAGATCAGGCTGGCCTCAAAATCTTGGCAATCCTCCTTCCTCTGCCTCTTTGGTGTTGGGATTAAAGACATGTGCCACTATGCCTAGTAGTTTTGATTATTTTTAATATCCTAGGCAGACATATTTTAAATAAGTGTGTCTAACCCTGCTCAACAGTTAAAGGTTATGCTTCTCAGATATGTAGTAGGAGGAACGGGCTGTGTCCCGCCACCAGGCTCCCCTTGCCTGGTTAGCTTATACCCGAAATAACCACACAGAAATTGTATTAATTAAATTACTGCCTGGCCCATTATATCTAGCCTCTTCTTGGCCAACTCTCAGTCTTGATCTAACCCATTTCTGTTAATCTGTGTTCACCACGAGGTCGAGGCATACTGGGAAAGATTCAGTGTGTCCGACTTGGCAGCTTCATGGTGGTGGCTCTCTCTGTCTTCTTCCCAGCATTCTGTTCTCTTTTCCCTGCCTATCTAAGTCCTGCCCTATCAAAAGGCCAAGGCAGCTTCTTTATTTAACCAATGAAAGCAATGGAAATGCAGAAGGACCTCCTACACCATTTCCCCTTTTTCTATTTAAATAAAAAAGAAGGCTTTAACTTTAACATAGTAAAATTACATATAACAAAGCAGTTATCAAGCAAGAACTACAGTTACAATATTTAGATCTATTTTATCTTTTATCATAACAATGGAAAACTATAACTATAACTATCCATTCTTCAACTCCATCAAAGACTCCAGAAGGATAAAATATTACTTAAGTCAATGAGAAGTAAGCAACTTCCAAAACTCTAGAAGTGACAGAGACATCTCACTGCCTGTACAGTCACCCAAAGTTCTTCTGTACTGTTCGGGCATCCATCTTCAGCCTACAGGCCCATAATATCCAGCAGACATTTCCATAAAGCAGGAAAATTCAAAGACAGTTCAGTTACTTTCTTTTGTATCCTGTAGAATGTCTCGCAGACTCTTTCATGAAACAGGAACCCTGAAGGATCATCTCACCTTTAGGCAAGTTCAGCAGTCTTCTCTCTGTGGGTTCTTCATGTCCAGTTTATGCAACAGTCCAGGCAAGAGCAGTTTCTTGCCCAAATGGCTAACCAACTCCATAAGGAGCCTCTTCAATGCCCATCTTCCTCTTGAGGTAGATTGGTGCTGCCAGGAGCAGATGTGTCTCATTGTCATGAAAAGCCCTAAGTTATTAAAACATTAAATGCCATATTCTGTCATCTTTGAAAGATATGAAGAATGCCTATCTAACTGAAATATATCTCTATATATCTAGAAAATCTAACATGACTACAAGCTTGATTATTATAGATGATTATCTATTAACAACCTATATTTCCTAATTATACATTACATTTTTAAATGAACTACACAATCACAATACCTTAATCAAGATCAGAAATACATATATATAACAAAATTGACCTTTAATTTATATCAATAAGGCAAAATTTATACCAATGTAAATTATTCATATCTATATCATATCCCCCTTTAAATGTAAAAGAACATTTATAAAGAATATTTGGGAATATGGGCATAGTTATTTCTCTCCAAACTTCTTCATGCTGTATGGGGGCACTGTTAATCAGGTCTTTCATGGTGTATCCTGTATGCTAGGTTCATCTCAGTTGGCATTTGAGCAAAGTAAGTTTTTGAGGGTGTTTACGGCAACCTTTCAGGAGGGTGTGGTCTATCATACCATATTGGTCTAGAAGCAATCCATAGGGTATCATCCTCTGTGAAAACAAAAGAAGAACCTCTTTTCCAAAGCACCATAACCTTAGACCCAAATTTTGAAGTCAAGATACTTTTATAATATCCATGCTGGTTTAGCTTAGCAGCCCACACAATGAAATGTGTCTCTGTACTTAGCTCCTTCACAATCAAAAAATTTAAAGAAAACACAATAAAATACATAATCCAGACATTCTGTGAATTTTCCATTTTTACATAGCTTATTTTTCTTTATTTTTTTAATCTATAACTATTTGTACTCTGTCTTTTTAAAGACTTTACCCTGTTTTTAAAGCATCTCTCTATACTCTTTATTTCTTTTCTCTTTTAAGCCTACTACATACCTTTATTCAACAGTGTGACCCATTTAGAGGTCTTTTATGTCTAAATCTGTCCTATTGTGAATCTGTAATTCTTTAGTATTCAGGAGCACTTCTTAAAATGCTAAGCACTTCTTAAAAACTTAAGTTGTGCCATGTAGGAGTAATATGGTACTGCCTGTTTTGTGCCCAGTCTAAACCTTAACTGCGCTGTTATTATGATAATTATGATAGTTCCTTCCTGAGATCAGCACAGTTCAGCATGGAGGAGCTGCTCCTGCCTCAGCGCCATTTGGTGCCCCCAAGCTGCGCACAATTCCAGGTACACAACAATCCACATTGCCATCAAGCAAGCCATAGCACTTTAGTCACAAACCTCGTCCAAACGCTCTGTCTCCAGCAGGAGCCAGAGATGGCACTGGCAGCATAGCCCAGAAAGCTTTTAAAACCGCCGTGGCTTTTTTACTGTTGCAGCTGCTGAGTGAGGAAAAACTTTCTGTGGCACAGCGCCAGCAAGCAGCAAAAAGTTTGTTAAACTCTGTATTCTTTTTGAAGCGCTCTCAGATTTTACATGGAGTTGGTCAACCACATTGAGGTGCCAATTTGTACTAAGAAGAGCGAGCAGACCACGTTCCTGGCACCCAGCTAGCTTATACCCAAAATAACCACATGGAAATTGTATTAATTAAATTACTGCCTGGCCCATTATCTCTAACCTCTTATTGGCTAACTCTCACATCTTGATTCAACCCATTTCTAATAATCTGTATGTCACCATGAGGTCATGGCTTAGATAATGCCGCAAAACAATCCCACACCAGTTTGGAAATTATTATTAAAAGAGGGTTATTTATTGGAGGGGAAAAAACTTACAGATCAATGTCCCTAATCACAGTCCTCTCGATGCAAACAGGAAACAGAGAGTCTAGCAGTCTGAACGGGAGCTGGAAGCAAGAGTGCGAGCGGAGGGCTGCTGCCGCTTTTTAAAATGAAAGAGACCACGCCCCAGTGAGCTGGCATCTTAAAGGCTATTGGCTGAAGGAGTGGAAGGAGCTCCCGCAGCACCTCCCTCTTTTGTTTAAGTAAGAGAGTTCTAAACCTACTACAAAATTATATACAATAAAAACAAATATCCTATTCTAACTAGTTTAAGTCTTGTATAATAAATAACTTGGCCAAGTCATGAGAAGAAAGTAACTACATTTATCTAGTCTTCAACCCCATCGAAGATCTGAGAAGGGAAATAATGTTACCTGAGTAATTAGGAAGTGCAATCAAACAACTTCCAAAATATGCAACAAATCACAGAGACAGCTGGCTACCTGGGCAATCACCCAAAGTCACGTTTGCAGCGTTGAAACAACCAACTTTGGCTAAGGCCTAGAATAACTGACAGATTATTTTTAAAGGCAAGAAATTTTTCAAAACCGTCTTACCCTGTCTTGGCAAGATTTGAAAGTTCTGCTTATCCATTTCCAGATACTATGTATTTTGTCAGAGTTGAGGTATGGGCAGTTCCTTGCCCAGAGGCCAGTTTTGCCAAGAAGAAGACATGCTCCAAATGGAGTGTCTTTGTGCTCAGTAATCTTTTGGGAATAGATTGGTGTTGCCAGGAGCGATTGTGTCTCACTACCACAGAACTCTAGGTTAGATTAAATGTCATTTTCTACAGCTCTTTGAAGAGGTTGAAGATTATTTATATAGAATATAATCTCTATGTATCTAAAGAACCTGATCAGTCTAACTATAAATATGACAAACATAGATGACTATTGATCTACAATTCTTAATACCTATCTAACTTAAAGACTAAGAGAATAAACAACTGTGTAATAAATGAGGACAATGATCCTCCAAATGTAAACAATGTACAAGTATACTTTGCGATATGGTAAAAAAATATCAATACATAAACAATATATAAGTATCTTAATCAGAGGTAGAAATATACACTGCAATATGGTAAATATATATACAGATAGATGTTTTATTAATCCTGCTATAGTATTGGCATATATGTGTATGAGTATGCATACCCCCCAACACACAGAGTTTACCTACCTATATTTTATCAAACATTTCTTGTCTATCATTTTTTTCTACAGGACAATAATGAGCAACTTTTAAAACTAATACTTTCTGGGTGAGAGGTTTAAGGCATAGTCTCACATTGCAGCTCAGGTTAGCCTGGATTGTAACCCAGAGCAGTCTTGAACTTGCAGCAATCTTGCCTTAGCCTCCCAAGTGCTGTTATTGCAGGTGCAACATTGTATCTGGCTCTGAAACTTTTTTTAAAAAAAAAATCAGTGCAGTGGACCATGGTGAGCAAAGCTTCAAATAATCACTGTGCTTTAAATGGGAAAGCTGTGTTGCTGGAGAAGCTTTGTTTTACAGACGCTCGTAGGAATGTGTCTGGGAATCATTTATGTAAATGTTGAGTTTCCCAGTGAGTATAGATGGTTGAAGAAGGAAGATGATTGTGTCTATACTGGTTCCTTCTTTGCCGCCCCCAGCACCAGCCAAGTGTCTGGCTTGGATGACTGACTCACTAACCTACAGGTTGATTTAACAGCTGTAACTCGACACTGTCAGTGTTGGTTTCATTTGATTGTGGGCTGCTGTTCTCTTCCCAATAAATATCGAGGCTATTTTTTTTTCATGTTAAGCAGACAAAGATCCCCTTTGAGACATGTAGTCTGAACACCAAACACAGGGCCTATTATCTATTAAGGGTCACTTTCAGTCTTTAGAAATGGCTAGGGATCTGCTGATAGTCAAGAACCATAGAATTTTCGCACATCTAGAAAGAGATGCCAAACTGAGGTTTGTATGGTGCTGTGTGCATGAGTGCTCCGTAACCCTGTGATGCACACAGGATAACTGATGGCCATGCACCACGCATGGGCCACTTAAGCCTGCTCACCATGAATTAGTTATTGCTTACAAATAAACAAAACCCAAGGACTTCAAATGAAACTTCAAATGAAAACAGGGGGATACCCAGACATGTTTAATATTGTGTGTGAGTATAAAGAAATTTGATTTCTTATACATCTGGATATACCGTTCCATTCAAAATAAGAGATCCCCTGAATTTGGTTTCTTCACAAGCAGACATGGAGTTTAAGAATTTTTCACAAATGATATTAGGTTAGGATTTCCCAGATAGACAGGTAAAGGAGTAAGCTGGTCCCTGAGAGAGGGAAAATCTAGTCAAGAATATAATTTCAGGCATATTTGTAGCCTCCGCTGAATTACACAGAGGAGTGGTGGAGATTACATCATAGCTCAGAAGGTGTTCCAGGTCCAGACAAGAGCAGGGTTTTGAGGATCTGGTCATAGGAGAGATTTCCCAAGGGGTTTCAAAGCAACAGATAGTTTAACTCATGTGCAGGTGGCAGTTTGGCTCTTGTGGCTGAGCACAGACTTGTGAAGACATGGAAGGGGACTCCTGAACAAAAGGCAGGAAAAGACAGGGCTGGATATGGTGAGCATCAGGAAACAGCAGCAAGGTTTTAGAGGATACAGGTCCAGAACAAAAATTGTTTGCCACAGGAATTACTGATTAATTTTGATTGAATCTTCAGTGATTAAAACTCCCTTTCACCTGCCTGCCTGCCTGCCTGTTTCAGGAGTCCCCTTCTATGTCTTTAGAAGCCTGTGTGATAAACCAATGAAATTGATCATGTCTTGCCCAGTATCAGAGCTGTTCCCATGCAGAGGGATCAGTGTGCATGGCACCTGTCCTGTATTTTTTCCTGGCTTCCTCCCTCACATCTAGAGCCAACATCCTCAGGTCTTCCCTGGTCAAATCTGGTTTTTATTAATTTTGAAAGAATGCATAACTTTTTGTTTTTTTATGGAAACAAAAGCACAACCTCTCCCCCAAAGCAACACATTGTCCAGCTTCCATTCTGAAACCAAGATATCCCTAAAGTGTATAGGCTGGTTTAATCTAGTAGTTCCTTCCACAATTTCATGTCTCTCAGCAGCTGACATTTGCTCATTCACAATCAAAAACCTCAAAGTCAACAAAGCACCATACAGGATCAAGACTCCCTGTGTATTTCCCATCTTTACATGGATTATCCTTTTGGTATTTTTTTTATTTTCTCTTTAAAGACTTTATTTTTATTAATTGTAAGCCGCTTATTTTTTTTTCTATGACTGTCTATACTCATTTTCTTTCTTTTTAAAGCTTACGCACATCTTTTAAGCATACTGTAACCTGTTTAGGATTTTTTTCCTGTCTGGATCTGTTTTTATTGAGCACTTGCAGCATTTTCTGGCCGTGTGAGGCAAATCTTAAACTGCTATGTCAGCTGCTGTGTGGTTCAGCTTAGCACACAACACTGGCAAGCAGCCTCAGCCACACGCAGCAGCCGGTAGCTGCCTCTCTGTACACCTGTCTTAGAGACCACTGTCACTGGGAAGCGATGTTTGACTCTGTGTTCAGGACTTTTTTTGTTTTTCTCTTTCTAAGCTTTCTCAGACCTTATGCGGCTGTGTGTGGCAGGACATTAGGTGCCATGTATAGCAGGCTTTTTTGGGCCGCCAGCCTCTGGATCATGACACAGAGACCTATTAATTATGACCTATTAATTAATTATGAAAGCTCAGCCTTAGCTTAGGCTTGTTCCTAACCAGCTTTTATAGCTTAAATTAACTCATTGCTATTAATCTGCATGCTGTTAGGTGGCCTGTGACTTTTATCTCTCCTCCTGTATGTCCTGCTTCTTCTGTGACCTGCTGGTTCCTCTGCCTTTTCTTTCCCAAGACCTCTCTGTCCCCAGAAGTTCCACCTAACCTCTTCCTGCCTAGCTATTGGCCATTGATCATTTAGTTCTTTAGTGAATCAATCACAGTGGCATGCCTTCACACAGTGTAAAGGAATATTCTGCAACATAAAAGCCGTAGATCTCTATGAATTTGAGGTCAGTCGGTCTCATAGCGAGTTCCAGAACAAAACAAAACAAGGCAAACAACAAAAAGAGTTTGAAAAGGATATCTCCCTTTTAATACTTTGGAATTATTTGTGAGATTTACAGTTAATCCTTTTTTTTTTTTTAATTTTTTTTTTTGAGACAAGGTTTCTCTGTGTAGCCCTGGTTGTCCTGGAACTTACTCTGTAGACCAGGCTGGACTCAAACTCAGAGATCCATTTGCCTCTACCTCCCAAGTGTTGGAATCAACAGCATGTGCCACCACCACCCAGTTCACACTTCTGATTATACTGATGCATTTTTTCCTTTTCTTCTTGGTTAGTCTAGCAAACAGTTGTCAACTTTGTCTTTTCGAAGAACAAGAAGACTATTTTATTTATTTATTTTGTTTTTTTGAGGGAGGGTTTCTCTGTCTGTCCTGGAACTCACCTTGAAGACCAGCCTGGCCTTGAACACAGAGATCCGACCGTCTCTGCCTCCCTAGTCCCGGGATTAAAGGCGTGTTTCACCACACCTGACACTCAAAACTATTCTATTAATCTTTTATGTTTTTCAGTCGATTTCATTTGTTTTTGTTGTGAGTTTTTGTTATTTATTTTATTCTGTCTATTTTGGGTTTTGTTATTTTTGCTTTATTTATTTCTTAAGGGAATCATTAGGTCATTTATTTAAAGCCTTCTCTCTATTTTACTTAAATACTTATAGACTCCCTTCTTAGTACTGGTTTTACTAGGTTTCATAGGTTTGGCATGCTGTGTTTTCATTTTCCTTTGCATTTAAAACATGTAAATTTCTTCATTGGTCATTCTAGAAAGCATTGCGCTGCAGAGTTTGGAGCACTCGCTTTTTACTGGGATGCAGCTGTCATCACGCTCCTCCCCTCCAGGTTCAGGGGTCTGTGAAGAAGAGGAGGCAGAAGGATTATGAGAGTCAGAGGTGGTGGACTCCACAGAAACATAGTCTTCCGGACCCCACAGGACTGACGCACATAGGAACTCACAGAGACTGGGGAGGCCTGTGGAGGCTGGCACAGGGGTAAGCCAGGTGGGGTTCCAGCCCCAAGGGGAAGTAGACCCAGAGCTCTACCCCTAACTAAGAAGCTATTTGTAACTGCTACCAGCTGTCAAAGGAGAATCAGTGTTCTCCAATGGAGGATCTCTGGGTATATCAGCCACACTCCAAGAGCCCTGGAGTAACTCGCCAATACAAACCAAACTCCATGCTTTTCTGTGGGCTTTTTGTTTCATTTTTATTTGTTTGGGCATTTTTATTTTTGCCTTGTTGGTTTTTTGTTATTGTCATTGTTTGATTTTTTTTTCTTTTTGAAAGAGAGAGAGGGAGCACAAAATTGGGTGTGTAGGGAGGTGGGGAGGACCTGGGGGACATTGAGGGAAGGAAAACAGGATCAAAATGTAGTGTATACAATTTTTAAAATAACAATAATAAAAAAGTGTTCTTTACTTTCTTTGTGGTTTGTAATTTCTAAATCTCTTCTTATTGTTTTCTAGTTTCATTTTATAAGGTCAGGGTGGATTGTGCTATGATTTTTTTTTTACAAAGATTTATTTTATGTGTATCGGTTCTTTGGCCTGCATGTTTGTCTATGCATGCCTTGATGCTTGTGGAGGCTGGAAGAGGATGCTGGATTACATGGAACTGGAATTACAGACAGTTGTGAGCTGCCTGGGAATTGAACCTGTGTCCTCTGGAAGAGCAGCCAGTATTCTTACCTGCTGAGTCATCTCTTCAGTTTCTCATGTTACGGTTTCCAGCTTTTGAATTTTTGAGACTATTGCGTAAGTTAAGATGATATCTCTTAGGAGAACATAGCACATCCGGGGGAAGGGCGTTTTCTGCAGCAGTTGGCTGAAATGGACTTAGTGTCTGTTCAGTCTATTCGATCTATAATATGACTCCAAAGTTTATTGGCTTTATCTTGTCTGATTAACCTCACATTGACAAGTACATACTTTCGAAGTCTTCGGCCACTATTGTGCTAGAGTCTGTCTCTCCTTTTAGGTCTAGTAATCTTTGTTTCCTATAGAAGGATCCTTTCATAGGCGCAAATATATTTACAATTTTCATTTCTGTCATTGAGTTTATCCCTGTGTCATTATAAAATGACATTCTTTGGCAATTTAGGACTAAAAGATATTCACCTTCTAAAAGCTACTATCTGAATACCATGTGCAGGGCAAATTCTGGGAGTGGGTTTGGAAAATACAAACTGCCCAAACTGATCTAAATATTTGGATTTAGTTTCTTCTTGTGCTAATAGTTAGTATACAGGCTTCATCTTTAATGAGCTCCCTTCCCCACCTCAGTATGGGAGGAAAGTGATACAAGTGTTGCATTGACTTGCTCGTCTCTTGGATTCGATTTCAGCCTTCCACGGTTTTTAGTGTCCCAGACTTGGCTATCTTTAGGGAGGCATTTGGGTTGAACAGGCTTTTTTATTTTTGCTTATTTATCATGAGGACACTGGTGCTCATGATAAATGATGCTTAAATGGGGCATGCTAGTCGAAAACTGCAGGGGCACCAGCTCAGAACCCTGTAGGTTCAGCCTTTAGTTGGGGTCAGAGAGAAGGGCATTTTCACATCCTTCTAGTCTGTCATCCTCGAAGGCAAACAACCTCTCCCAGGTGTATAAAACATGCTATTTCCTTCAGTGAGAGGGTAGAAGACAGCATGAGATATTTCCGGTTATGATTTAGAGATGCTTTCCCCGGTGTTAGATTATGTGTGCAGGAGAATCTTTCTTGCTTTGTCTAATTTGGGTTCCATAATAATGGTGACAATATAAGTTTTTATCTTAACCCAGTTGTTATAACTTAAGTCATCCCTACACCTAAAAAAAAAAAAATCAAAGCAAGGTACAAATCTAATTCAAAACATTAAAAAAATACACATATGCATACACACAAGGTAACTTTTTGTTGTGGAGTATTAATTTAAGATGTGTTACATTTGTTTATGCTGTGTAACATTTGTTTAATGATGCAAAGATGTGTTGCATTCTTTTATGTTGCATTTGTTTAACTCTTTAAAAGCTGTGTTATTTTGCCTGCCTAGAACACCTGATTGGTCTAATAAAGAGCTGAGTGGCCAATAGCAGGGCAGGAGAAAGGATGGGCAGTGCTGGCAGGCAGAGGGAATAAATAGGAGGAGAAATCTAAGCTCAAGAGAAAAGCTAGGAGTGAGAAAAGGAAAGGAGAAGAGCCAGCTACACAGTAAGAAGGGCAAAAAAGACATAGACTACAGGAAGGTGAAAAGCCCAGATGCAAAACATAGATGAAGAGAAACAGGATGATTTCAATTAGAAAAGTTGGTTAGAAACAAGCCAAGTGAAGGTTGGGCACTCATAAGTAAGAGTAAGTCTTTGTGTATTTATTTGGGGGCTGGGTGGTGGAACCACAAAGAGCAAAACAAAAAACAGGTTTTTACAGCTGTTTCCTTGTGGGGATGGGGAAAGGATTGTAATGCGTGCTTTAAAACAAATGCCTTCCAAGGCCTTCAAAGGCCTCTTCATCTTGTCTAGTGTTCCCCCCTCATAGACTCTACTCTCTCTCTCCCCTTTCTTTCCAAACCATCTGCCTGAAATTCCTCATCCATCTTGTGCCCCTGCATATTTCGACTAGCATGTCCCATTTAAGCATCATTCAAGAGAAAGCCAGATGAAAATCAGCTCAGCATTGTAGTTAGCCTCCCAGTGGGATACTTCATGCTGATCCCTGCAGTGAGACCCTCCGCTTACCATGTAGTCTCTTATGGAACAGTGCTGTGGAACAGAGTACTCAGGACTCAGAAGACCTCGGCTGCCAGCAGCTGGTGTAGCCATCATACACGTGTTTAATTACACATTCTATCTTCCTGGTTCTAAAATGACATTCCTTGATAAGGCTTTTAGGAAAGTCAAAGTCAGTGATGCATGACTGGAAAGGACTTTAGGAACTGGGGACGCTTTTGATACTGCCATGTTTTTGAGAATGAGAATGTGACAGCAGAAGTGGGGTTCTTAGAACTGTCTATTCCCATCCTTAACAACAGAGCAATTAAAACTCAGAAAGTGGTGTGATGCAGCCAAGGCCATACAGGCAGGTAGAATCATAACCAGAATAACATTGATCTCCTCGATTGTATTAGAGTCTAGAGCCAGAATGAGTTTTAAGCTGTTTGAGAAGCAAATAAATATAAACTGATCGCACAGCTTTCAACGCGGGAAGGGATTTTAGCAGAGCAAATGTGAAATGGGTGGAGGAGCAGAGGCTGCCATATTGCTGACGGACACAGGGAAAGCCTGAAGGCAGGCGTTCCTGTAGGTGGGAGAAATGCGCACTTTAAGGACTATAGTGTCAGCCTCGTGGGTCATCCTTCCTATCCTGAAGTGGGGCCCAGAGACGTGCTTTGTTCTGAGGACTCATTTATCTTGAATGATTAACGATGGGTTATCCCCTCAACTCTACTGCCTACGTTCCTGTCTTAATTACGGCTCAACAGCAGCTGTGGATATTTGTTTGAAACTCACTTACTGGAAAGAGAAAATTTCCCCTGCCCACGAGTCGTGAGAATCTTCCCGTCACTGGAGTTTTAGTTTGATGAAGCCAGTGATTATGCAATTGGCAATGATGTCCAGGCTCTCAGAATCTGTCCATGTGCATTGCTGTCATCTTGAGTTCAGTATCCTTGGGTGACGATAACTCAGATAAGGCAGAAGTCAAAGCCTTCTTTGGTAATAGGTGATGCTGTGTGAGGCTTGCCAACTGATGGTGATTAGGTAAGAAGCGGGCAATCTCCAGATAGCAGGAAAGATGCCACAGTTCTACTCTGATGGCTTTGCTCTTGTTTGACCATCCAAATGTCCCATGCTGTGTGCCCTGAGGATTTCTTCCATTATCAAGTTTACTATTTTTCTTAAGCAATTTCTTCAAGGGAAGTTTCATTACCTCTTTTTTGAAATGGCAGTCTCCATCTGTTTTTGTTGGCAACACAAAGAACCAATTCCAGTACCCAATTAAAATTATGTGGGCTGGTATTCAATAACATGTCATCAAGCATTTCTTATGAATGTGTGCTATTTACATAGGGAGTCAAAAACCTCAAGGTCTTTTGACAGTCACCTTCTGTACTCTCTAGAGTTTATGTGAATGCATTCTGTGTTCCCTTTAAATAATGGTTTTTAATGTGAGGCATAATTCATTGAAAAATTCTACTTAATAGAGAAGAGAAATAAGTTCAAGTGTTTGCCATGTGCAGCGGGAAACAGTAGCAGCTCGCTGCTGCAGTTTAAGTGCATGCATGCATTCACAGGCTAGCTCATGTGAGTTTCTCTCTGTGTGTGTCTGCGACAGGTTCTCATGTAACCAGGATGGCTTTGAAATACTGATTCTCTAGTCTACATCCTCCAAGTCCCCACCAGACCATTGTCCTGCGCTATAATAACTAGCTTCCTCCCTTCCATCCCCTTACTTTCCTCTTCTTCTTCCTCGTCCCTTTATTCCTTCTCTAGACAGAGTCTCACTGTGCTGTCCAGGCTGGCCTCCATTTTAAAATTCTCCTATCTCTTCCTTCTATGTGCTAGAATTATGGAGTTGTGCCGCCACACCTGGCTCAATTTTGAAATTGTCATGTGTCAAAGAATGTTTTGTCTCTTCATGGGCTGAACTCTTGAACCTGTTCTCAGGATGGAATTCAGCACAGTCTGAACTCATCTGTTCAAGGCCAGAGGCACAAGTCATTGCAATTAATTTCATTTGAAATAAAACAGATTCTGGAAGGGAGCTTTTCAATGATAACATGGTTGGATTTTTCCTCAAAATAAAGTCACCACACATACGGAATCTAGAAGGAAGGAGGGAACAGATAATTGGAATGAGAAGAAAATGCTGTGCTCTGCTCTCAGGCTGGGGGAGGTAGAGATGAGAGGAGGCAAGAGGACTTGGGAATCTTAGCCAGGCTGATGTATGAAAACCCCTTAAATTCCATCATCCTGGTACTGCGAGCATCTTAGCGAGAATGAATGTTGATTCCTGTGTATAAAGCCAAAAGGCATAGTCATGTCTGCGCCATCAGTTGAGTGGTCCAGGGCTCTGTGTACCCATGAACCAAGTGACATGAACCAAGACGGTATAACATATGGTTGTATTTCTGTCATCCTTTTGTCCTTGGTAAATTACTGATTGAATAAAATCAGCAACCGAGACAGTGGGGAATTATTAGGTTCACGATGTGCAGATTTTCATGGGCTACCTCCTGCATTGGTTATTTATCTTTTGGCCCTTACTTCTTTACTAGCTTCAGATGGATGCAGTCTCCCTTGTAGGGAAGCCTGAGCTGAGCAGACTAGGCAGCATCTCAGTCGCAAGGCTGTTTGTTGGGTTGCAAACTTTTGGTGGGAGGATGGCTGGCTCCAGTTCTCCCACCACCTGGAGGGAACTGCCTTGGCCTTCAGTGGCTGAACTCCCTGGACTTCTGCAGTGCCTCAGTGTAGCAATGTCAGTCCCAGGAGTAGGAGAGAATGAAGTCATCAGGTAGACATACCCTTTTTAAAAGACACTTGTTAGGCATGGTAGCTCATGTCTGTAATCCCAGAACTTGAGATGCTCGGTCTGGAGGCAGAAGCATGGCACTAGCCTGGTCACATAGTGACTTTACGGCTAGTCGGAGAGAGATGCTATTTCTCCTTCACCCACAATAACTGTTTTATGTCACCAGCTGCTAATCCTTGGAAACAGCCAATGCACCACAGGAGCCCTACAAGAGCCCCTTTAAGGCTTAGAAAGAGAATGACCAGTTATGCAGAATGCTGATGTTTTCATTATCATGTATGAGCTAGAATATAGAAAATCCCCTAAAAGGTAAAAATTATTAATATGCAGATAGCAAATTACACAAAGATGGGAGGATGCTGCAGACCTTAGCCAGCTGTTTCTCCCCTTTGGGTGGCAGAGCCTATGCCACTAGCTCATTCAACAGCCTTGCTCTGTGCAGAGGTTGATGACAACATCTTCCTTTGTTGCTCTCACCTTATTTTTCTGAGAGAAGTACTCTCTGAGAACCTGGCATTTGTCACTCCAGCTATACTGGCAGGCTATCGAGCCCTCAGAATCCACCTATCTTCACCCCTCTCTCCTCCAGCCCCGTACAGATGTACACTGCCATGTTCTCCTCTTATGTGGGAACTGGGGATCCAAAGCCAGGGCCTCAGGCTTGCACAGTGAACTCTAAACACGGTGCATCTTCCCGGGCCCCAGAGTATCCTTTTGTTCTCTTTCCATCTCTTTGGACCATGCCTCATCACACCGATTCAGCCCTTTGAGGTGCATTGATCATCCTTGGGGCTCCAGCGCAGGCCCACTGGAGGAAATGTTATGATGAAGAAAGCTTGAATGGTTTCCACAGCCCACTGATTATGAGATCTTCCTTTATTCCTTAGCCAGTATTATGTGGTTTACTCATGTACACTGTGTGTTCCCTTTTACGTGATGGGATTTAATAAAAAAGCTCCTGATTTTTTTAATAAATAGTCCTGGTTGGGCCACTTCACCAAGCATGCAATCATGCCCAAACCCATCTGATGTTAGAGTGAGCAATTCTAAATGCAATTTTACTGATGATGCCACCCACCCACACTAACTGTTGAGAGATATCCTGCATGGTGTATTATGAGTTTTGAATAGACTGTTTTAAAACTCTTTACATATTCTCCCGAAACTCATTGGTAATTTCCAGAATGGTCTTCAATAGGATATATATATTCCCTTCTATACAATGAATGCATCATTCTGCTACCAAACAGTTTCATGAGCTCAGATAATTCTTTGATTTTGAATTCCAAATTTGTGAATAAAACAGACCAAAACAAAACAAGGATCTGGTAATGTTTTTTTTTTAATTTTATTTTTTAAAAAAACTATCCCCACAAAAAAATAAAAAACTATCCTTTTTCCATTTTACATACCAATCCCAGTTCCCACTCTCTCCTCACCTCCTATTCCCATCACATTTTCCTTCACCCCACCTCTCATCCACTCCTCAGAGAGGGTAAGGCACATTGCTTTGAGCAAAGACCAAGGCCCTTCCTACTATATCTAGACTGAGCAAGGTATTCCTCCAAAGAGAATGGGTTCCAAAAAGCCAGTACAAGCAGTAGAGATAAATCTTGGTGCCACTGCCAGTGGCTCCTCAGTCTGCCCCAGCCCATAGAACTGTCACCTACGTTCCAAGGGCTTCGTTTGGTCCTATGCTGATTCCTTCCCTGTCCAACCAAGTTGGTGCATTCCCATTAGCTCAGGTAAGCTGTTTCAGTGGGTATCCCCATTATGGTCATGACCTCTTTGCTCATATTCTCACTCCTCCCACTCTTCAACTGAACTTTGGGAGCTCAGCCCAGTGCTCCACCATGGTTCTCTGCCTCTGCTTCCATCAGTTGTTGGATGAAGGTTCTATGATGACATTTAAGATAGTCATCAGTCTGACTACAGGGCAAGGCCAGATTAGGCATCCTCTCCACTATTGCTTAGCGTTTTAACTGTGGTCATCCTTGTAGATTCCTGGGAATTTCTCTAGTGCCAGGTTTCTTGCTAGCCCATTAATGGATCCCTCAATCAAGATATCTCTTTTCTCGTCTCTGTCTCTGTCCTTTTCCCATCTTGACTATTCCATTTCCTCAAGTTCTCTTTCCCCCTCCCCTTCTCCCCTCTTCTTCCCCTTCCACTTTCCCTTCTCCCCCACCCCATGCTCCTAATTTTCTCAGGAGCTCTTGTCTATTTTCTCTTCCCAGGGGGATCTATATATTTCTCTCTTACTATGATATAGATATGAATAATTTACTTTGGTATAAGTCTTAATTTATGGATACAAATTTAAGGTCAATTATATGTATATGTATACATATGTTATATGTATATGTATTTCTGATCTTGATTAAGGTATTGTGATTGTGTAGTTCATTTAAAAATGTAATGTATAATTAGGAAATATAGGTTGTTAATGGATAATCATCGATAATAGTCAAGCTTGTAGTCATGTTAGTTAGATTTTCTAGATATATAGAGATATATTTCAGTTAGATAGGCATTCTTCATATCTTTCAAAGACTACAGAGTATGGCATTTAAAATGCTTTAATAACTTAGGGCTTTTCATGACAATGAGACACGTCTGCTCCTGGCAGCACCAAGCTACTCCCTGAGGAAGATGGGCATCGAAGAGGCTCCTTATGGAGTTTGCTAGCCATTTGGGCAAGAAACTGCTCTTGCCTGGACTTCTTCACTGGACATGCAGTACCCACAGAGAGATGACTGCTGAACTTGCCTAAAGGTGAGATGTTCCTTCGGGGTTCCTGCTTCATGAAAGAGTCTGCGAGACATTCTGTAGGACACAGAAGAAAGTGACTGAACTGTATTTGAAATTTCCTGCTTCATGGAAAAGTCTGCTGGATACTATGGGCCTACAGGCTAGGAGAGGGCACCAAATTTCATTAGGGTTCTCTTTGTTACTTAGCTTCTCTGGGGTCGTGGACTATAGGCTCATTATGCTTTGCTTTACAGCTAGAATCCACTTATGAGTGGGTACATACCATGTTCATCTTTCTGGATCTGGATTACCTCAATCAGGATGGTTTTTTCTAGTTTCATCCATTTGCATGCAAATTTCAAGCTGTCATTGCTTTTTACTGCCGAGTAGTACTCCACTGTGAAAATATACCACATTTTCTTTATTCTTTCCTTGGTTGAGGGGCATCTAGATCGTTTCCAGGTTCTGGCTATGACAAATAATGCTGATATGAGCGTAACTGGACAAATGTCCTCTTAGTATGATTGAGCATCCTTTGGGTATATGCCTAAGAGTGATATTACTGGGTCCTGAAGTAGGATGATTCCCAATTTTCTGAGAAACTATTGTACTGATTTCCAGAGTGGTTGTACAAATTTGCTTTCCCACCAGCAATGGAGGAGTGTTCCCCTTATTCTGCATCCTCTTCAGCATACACTATCATTGGTGTTTTTGATCTTGGCCATTCTGATAGGTGTAAGATGGTATATCAGAGTCATTTTGATTTGCATTTCCCGGATGGCTAAGGATGTTGAACATTTCCTTAAGTGTCTTTTGGCCATTTGAGATTCTTCTGTTGAGAATTCTCTGTTTAGATCTGTACCTTATTTTTACTTGGATTATTTGGTATTTTGATGTTTAATTTCTTGAGTTCTTTATACATTTTGGAAATCAGTCCTCTGTCTGATGTGGGGTTCTGGTAATGTTTTTAAGGCTTTTATTATGCAACACTGAGGTGTCCCAGTTAAACCCAGAGGAAAACCCTTTTTAGGGGTCTTTTATCTTCCTGTGGGTCCCCCAGGGACACAGCTTATGCTTCTTCCTGTCCCATCTCACTTTGTGTTTGGGGTTGAACAATGCAGATATTCTTAGTGAGGGCTTTGCTATTTTTCGGTCTTCCTTCTTTTTAAAAGGAAGAAATGATGTCTTTATGAGGAGATAAATATCGTGTAACCCAAGTAATAGTTCCAGAATGCTTGGAGATGATCATAGTTGTGTTTTTTTTTTGTCTTTATCTCCCAATTTCTTATTTTACACGCATTGGAAATGTCTCGTAGATTGTTTCAAAGTAAACTTATAAGAGCGACTAGAACAAGAAGGTCTGTGTTGTTTTCAAATATTCTTTCATTACCAAATGAATCCATCCGTTCGTCCATCCATCCATCCATCCATCCATCCATCCATCCATCCATCCATCCATCCATCCATCCATCCATCTGTTTTACACCAAATCCCACAGTTGGTCAGAAACGCTTATGATCTAAATTCTTCTATGAATTTACTGGCCTAATAAAGGAAGCACAGAGGTAAAGTATAAACACACAAATATACAAAAAGAACTGGCTGCTCATTAGAGAGATAAACTTGAGGAAAACTTTTAGAGAGAGGACAGTGTCTAAGATAGGCTTTAAGAAAATATTATTCCCTATAGGAAGATAAAGGAATGCAAAGAATGCCATGGAGAGGAGAAGATATTTGCAAAGACACAAAAAATATGAAAGTGTGCCCTGTCAGAGCCACAGCAAGAGATCAGCTGAGAGGGTTGGGGTCACATCAGGAGAAGCTTTGAGTGTCTTAAAGAGCTCGGATTTGACCTTCTAAGAGAAGTGGACCATTCCAAGCAGAGGCAGGTGGTCTTTTCTATGCCTAGGATGGTGATTGATGTGGACAAGACCAGAAGCCAGAAATGCAAGCATGAAGCCATCCAATCAGGAGAAGGTGGCTATAGGCATTGTTAGGAAGAGAGTAAAGAGACTCGGAACAGGCAGTAAAATGGACAGGAGTTGGTGTTGTAGGTGTTGGGAATGAAGAGAAAGCCATCGGATACCAAAAGGAAAGTCTTATCTGGTTCATAGCTTTAGCCCTGTTGCTTTGGGGCTTGTGCTGATCTCGTACCTCAGAGAGGAACATGTGACAGAAGCTTTATCATCAGGGAGCAAAAGGAAAAAGGGGAAAAAGCAGAGATCCAGACTCTCCTCCAAAGACCTAGAGATGCCCCATGGGCTCTCGTCTCTTGAAGGTTCTTCACTTCCCAATAGCGTACATCTGCAGATGCAGCATTGAACAGTGTGGTCCTTGTAGGACCCTAAAGACTCAAAGTGGGACAAGTGGTTCTGCCTAGCGGGTTTCTCTTTTTAAAGGAGTGGAGACCGGAATGCAGTGGCGTCCTCTGTACATATCCTGAGCTCCAAGTGCCCACTGACTGACTACGTGGAAATGCCCTGCGCATTTAAAGTTTACAGCTTAGAGACCAGGAGAGGGGGCTAAGAAAGGAATTGGGATCCAGGGCATCAGCTTCCTTTTCTCTCCCTCCATGGCTGAGGTTACTAATTTCCCACAGAAAATATCTGTTTTCTCCATTTCCCCCCCTCAGCAGCAGGAGTTGGGGACAGGGAAAGTGTCTACTCAGCCACAGCCTCCACTGACCTGCCTTCCTTATCGGGTGTTGCTGTGTGGTGAAGGAATGGTTATTTAATAAAAAACACTTTAAAAGAATTCCTGAGCTCTTAAGTGGAAAAGGAGAGAGCGCCCAGGTCAGCAGCCTGGAGCAGAGGGGAAGGAGTGAGGGTGGGCAGCTCAGAGCCTTGTCTGGTTTGGCATGGTACTCCAGACTTTTACATCGAAATGACTTTTCTTCAACTTTCTTTGTTCTTTTTCCAACCAGTGGATTGAGACGGTGTAAGAGCCACAGCTTTTAATTCCCACTTGACCAAGCTCAGGGCCTTTTTGTATGAAGCCCGTTCTTTAGTGTATCACCTAAATAATAATAGCGACCTTCACAGCCTTCGGCCTTGTCTGCACGCCATAGTTTCTACCTCAATGTCTCAAATTCCTTGGCCCATGCTTTGTTTAGTCATTTCTGTTCCTATTACAGGTTCAGAATATGCACTTTAGAGTGGATAAAATCAGTGCAATTTGGCTCCATCAAGTGCCCAGAATCATAGCGCTCCCTGCCCATCTTTCCCCCCCTCACCTCCCGTTCTGAACATAGTATCACTTGTAAAAAATAAAATGGAAAACAGAGATACTCAAAAGACCAAGAGATGGCAGAAAGCTACCTAAGAAACTGGTTTGAGTCCATAGGAGGGAAGCATAGGAGGAGGTAAGATAACGGGCTTCTGAACTACACGATAAATATGATAACCTGCCGGCAGGGAGGACGGCAAGGACACTCTGTGTGGGTTAACTGGTGCCCTGCCTACACTCAGAAGAGAATACATTTTCAGCCACATCAAAGTCTTTTTTAGAAAAAAAAAAGGAACCCAGAAAACAAAACAAGAACCTCATGAGGAGTGCCATTTCCAGGAACCCCGGCAGCCAGACAACGAGAAACCTGAAAACAGCCACCTCTGTTTAGCCTGCCACCCTCTCAAACACTGAAGGGTTTGCCACAAGAAGAGCAAGGAATGCAGGTAACATGTTTAAATTCAATTTTCTAGAAAGTGAAACAATTTGGCTAGCATTGGCTTCGCTCAACCAGACACTCCCCACAGCTTCAGAATGCATTGCCTGGGAATCTATCAAATCCCTCCTTTGGTGAAGCTTCCATGCCACCCTCCAGAGGTGCACACAGAACCCAGCGCAGGGACGTCAAATGTGACAACCTAGGACGGTGGCAAGGGCAGAGGAAAGGCTGCTTCCACCACCTTCCTCGTTTGTCCTAGAACTGGGGCCACAGTGAAAACAGAATGCCAGACAACCCATTCTATTCGTTTTTAGAACTCTTGTTTTGGTATAATTTTAGGTTTGGGGGGAAATAGCAAAGGTATTAAAGAGAATTCTCATTCACTCTTCGCTCAGATTCCTTGTGTCATACTTGGACATAACTATGAGACACTTAAGTGCTAAAACCAAGCATTTGCATCACTGTAACACTTTTCCCCCATTTCCCATTGATGGTCTTTTCGCGGTTTCAGAATTCAAGTCCGGATATCGCATCCTATTTAGATCTCACTATGATGCTTCTGGTACTAAGGACAGTGACGGGCAGGTGCTCAATATCTCTTCTCTGAGGGAACAACCTGGAGAAGCCTACTGGAATCCAGGAGTCTTAGATAACTGGGAAAGACTGGGAGGGCGGTATTGGAGGAGGCTGGTCTGCATCCCGCTCCTGCAGACTGCTGCAGACAGAAGCTTCAGAACAGAGCTGAGGGCACAGACGGCTTCAGGGGCCCAAGAATGACTGGACCCAGGACATACACTCTGAGCTGTCCGTTACAGCCGCGGAGGCCGAGGGCAAAGCTATGTGAATGGTTTTGGGAAAGGGAACAGTGAACTCGTTAGTAGTCTGAGAAGGAGGAAACTGTAAAGGAGGAGCAGTGAGGACTCCGTGAAGAGGAGACGATGGCTGATGAGACGCCTGTGTTTTCACAGGGGAAGTCTCATTTAGAGCATGCGCAGAAAGTCTACTGTGGGAAAAGAGGAGAAAAAGAATCTCAGAGAAGTCAGAAGACAGGAGGGATGTGTGGGTGATTGCCATTCATGTTTCCCCTCAGTTTCCTTCTCTTTTTTATTCAGACTTGGTGGTCGTTGTCTTTTCAAGGGAGGCAGAAAAGTGAGCACAAGAGAAGTGGGAATGAGCTGTAATGGGGCCTTCAGAGACCGATAGCGTTTGTTGGGAGATGTGCTTTTGGTTAAGCATGAAAAAAATCAACCGAGCCTGAAATAAATGAAAAGGATGACTGTTATTGAGAGCCCGGAGATAATCGGGTTATTAGATTTGGGGGTTTGGAGCGAAAGGCACATTGGTGCTGCCCTTAGGCTGCCAGACTCCCCGAGGACTTGTGAGCCTTTTAAGATTAACTTTTCCATTTCTGTTCCTATTACTGTATCATTGGTCAAGTTATTTATCTTGTCTCAGAATTAAGTAATGGGCTTCATTGAACGCAGTAACTGTTGTTCTTCATTGGAAACTCACGGACTAACCTGAACGTCTTAGTAATGGAAAATCTTCAACTTTGTCTATAGTGAATGATCCTAGCAACATTTATCCCCATAAAAAACAATAACTAGGATTGGAATCTCTCTATATAACCAAACCCTGGGTATCATAAACACCAGGCGAGCACTCTACCAATGAGCTGTACCCCAGCAGCCCTTATAAATGTGAGTTTCCAAGCATCTTTGGTTAGAGTCCTCTGGCAGACAGTTTGCACATGTCTGCAGGGTTCCTCATTTTCATGTGCAGGAGCTGAGTCTTAGAGAGATTCACGTTTCCAACAAACATTAAGCGTCCTGCATGTGCCAGGTTTCATCTGCAGCAACTGTGACATGTCAGTGTGTGAACAAGGCCACGTTCTCTGACCCCCGCAGTCACATTTCAGCAGGAGCTGTAAGGACGCAAGTGATCTGCTGAACACACACAGATGATACCCATTACAGAGACCTTCCTCCTTTTTTAGCTGCCTTGGATCCGTCCCATCTCTTACGGGCAATCTGTTTTATGTTTGACAGGGTTGGAATTTTCTACTCTCTGTACACGATGTGGCTTTGTAGAACTGTTGGTCAACATGTCCTGATTTTGCAAGGCAGGACTAAACACATGACTGTCCTGATGAGACTATTGATTGAATGCTCCTTTCCTGAAATCTCAAATCCAGAAGATCACTGAAACTCATTCATCCTTTCGGTTTCCTGAAGATTTTTGTGATGAGATCCTCTGGTAAATTGCAAATTTTATCTTTTGAAGTGTGTAAACAGAGACTGCACTTTTGTTTCCCTGCTGCCCAGACCCAAATAATCACACAGAAACTATATTAACCACAATGCTGTTTGGCCGATGGCTCAGGCATATTTCTAGCTAGCTCTTGCATTTTAAATTAACCTATTTCTATTAGTCTATGTATTGCCACGTGGCTGTGGTGTTATCTAATTTTCCTCACGTCTTGTTTTCTCGGCACTGGCTGGCATCTGCTTGACTCTGCCTACTCTCTCTCTATATCTCTGTTTGGTTTCCTGCCTGGCTTTACTCTGCTAAGTCATTGGCCAAAATAGCTTTATTTATCAACCAATACACATACAGAAGGACACCTGCATCAGAAGTGTGGTTGGACAACCCTTCCTTTTAATTCTGAGAGTCCCTCTATAAACATTGCATCACCAATACCACCACTATCACCATTACCATCACCACCACCATCATCAATACCACCACCATCTCCACCATTACCATCACCATCACCATTACCATCACCACCATCACCATTACCATCACCATCATCAATACCACCACCATCACCATCACCACCACCACCACCATCACCATCAATACCATCACCGTTATTATCACCACCACCATCACCATTACCACCACCACCACCACCACCATCACCGCCACCACCATCAACATCACATCACCACTACCACTATCATCATTGTTGTCATCATCATCACCATCGTCATGTCATGATCATCAACACTCTCACCACTGCTATTGGTTTTGCTTACCATAGATTTATTCTTTGTGACTTACCAACAAGAAACCTGTATTGTCTGATCTGAAAATCTATCCTTCAATTTCTCCAATGTTTATTCCATACAGCACATAGAGATTACTGAGAGGTAGGTTTAAGGTTTTTGTTTGTTTGTTTTGCTTACCATGTGCATCCTGACTTGAGGATTTCTTATATGTAAAGAACTCTCTGTGGACTTATGTGTTCTTGATTTGAACATTACTTAGAGAGGAAAAACCCAGCTTCATCTCTGAGGGAATATGGGACAGATTAGACAGAATATCAAATTATCTTTTTCCCAGTTGGTCCTCCTATTATTGTGGAGTACTTTGAGGTTTTACCAATGGCCTCGTGGCAAGTACGTGTGGTTGGTGTAACATTAATTCAGCTCCATAAATCCAGCTGGTCATTTTTACCATGGTTGAAGACTTGTGCTTATTAGTATTAGTATTCAACAAACATGAATACAGGAGAGAAGCTGACATTTCTGTCACTTGTTGGGTTTATCCTTTATTTGTACAAATATAGAAATATCGTTTTTAGCTCCTTGCAGGCCTATGGCATTGTATACATGTGTATATACATATATACTCATATGGTCAGTACCATGAATGGCACTTTCAGAGTCAGGAGAAGATCTTTGCTTCTTGGTGGGGAATTGGCCTCTTGCCTACTTTTTCCTGCTTGGTGAATACTCCTAGATGCCAGACTAGGATTCTTCTCATGCTTGTCTCCTTATTTCTTCTCTAAGAGTTTCAGACCTAGACTTGCTCTATACTCTAGATTATATTTTTCTTTGCAATTATGTCATGATCTAAGTTCCAGACATGCCTAACACGAGCAGGGGCCCCTTTGAGTCTTCATGTCTTTCCTGACAAATATTCAAATATTTCACACTGTTCTCTCTCTCTCTCTCTCTCTCTCTCTCTCTCTCTCTCTCTCTCTTTTGGATGCCACTAAGCACCTGCTCTGTTACTTTGCTGAACAATCCTCTGTAGGTCAAATCCACTTCTAAATTGATCAAGTTCAATCCAAGGATACAATGAATGGCTACTTACTCTAATGTTCAAGTGCTCTCAAGCTATGCAAATTAACACATTAGAAATAAAATATCTTTAGTCTGTTTGCCTTGACTAATATACCCTTCATATAGCTCTTTCATATATATTCACACAGTGGAACCAGTCCTCATTTCCTTTTCCAACTTCCTTTCCCTTTTCATTGGCATTCTTTGCCACATAAAATGTGGGCTCTCAGACATGTGTTTGTTTATCTCAGCTCATATGTACAGATAGCAATCACGTTTCTACAAATGGCTCCCTCTTGGTCATTATTGGGCTTAAGGATGCTCACTTCACACATTTCATTGGTTCTTCGGAAGAAGGGTCCATGTGAAAGGTCTCTTCTGGATAAGAAGATGGGACCTGGACCACCTAAGTTTTTGAGACAGAATTTACATGAGTGCTGGGGATCCAAATTCAGGTCATCGGCCTTTCGTGGCAGGCACTTTACTGTGTGAGCTATCACACCAGACCCACTAGTACAGATATTTAAAGTATAGCATTTAAATTGGCATACTTAGGTGGTAGTTGGAAACATTTTTCTACTAAGAGTAAAATAGTGTTAGTAATAATTGCACAATAATTTATTCATTATAAATTAACCATATATTAAAATATAGTGAATATATGTCAAAGATACCTCAAAGGAACAAATTTGAACTAGGAAAATACTAAAAAATGTAAAAGCTGTTTACAAAGTGCTAGGGATGTAGCTCAGTGGTGGGAGAGTGCACGCATGGAATGCTGGCTTCAGTTTCCAATACCACACGGAACATTTTAGAATATGAAAATGTCATAACTGAACCTGGACAATGCCAGCAGTAGATTGGAGACAATTTGGCAGCTATAGAGTAGGGTTCAGTACCTTAATTACAGACAGGAAACCATGTAAAAGTTGTCATCCTGGGATAGAGGGAGACAGCCAGCACATTATGCTACATAATTCCTGCAACTTTCTGTTTTCTCCCTCTCCCATGAAGGTGGGCAGGAGCAGGAGCATGTGAGAAATGACCCCGGGTTTTAGTAGAAGGCAAAAATTGCCTTTTCTTTCTCAATTTTCTTTTGGAACCAAAAGTTTTTTTTTCTTTCCAAAGTGCCAGTTTGATCTTCCTCCTTCTCTGAACCCAAAACATTTAAAAATAAAATGACTGGACTCAGAATCTCATCTGCTTTTCAAACATTTCTGACAGCAAAACGCTGGAACAAAAGACTTGTGTCTCCTGAAAAGGCCCAAGCCTCCCTTTAGGAGCCATGGACAAAGAGGTGACAGTGCCTCTTGGCTCAGGATGAGTTTTTCCAGCCATTCCAGATAAGGCCAGTATTTCAATCTGGCCACTGAAATGATGTGAAAGTAAAACTTCCAAAACATTTTAAAATAAGAAAAATCAGGGGTTGATGGTTTCAAGGTTCAGTCTAGAAAATTCGTGGCCAGACCATGACTCAGTAAGACCTTCCAAGGTGCTGCCCCTGAGGGTTGTTTGACGGAGTGACACAGACAGAACCAAGCTCCACATTGATAACCCCCCCTTGCTTTTCTCAGTATAAACATAGAACGTGTTAGTTCGGTCTGCCGCATCCTGTACATAGGTATAATCATAGGCGTGTACTCTGGATAGTGATGGCACAGAGCAAGAGCTGATGCTACAGGCTGAGTCATCCACACATCACTGCCACTAGAAAACATCAAACAGGGTCCTGGTGTCAGTTCCAGGTCTTGGTGATTATGTGACAATCATTCTTTCTTTTAAGAATTGTATTTTCTTTAATCACTCATTTAGAACAACACAAATAAGAATAGGGATACAGAAAAATAATAGTCGAATAAGTTAAACGCACAAAACCAATGAATACATTTCTTCACACGAGTGTTACACTTAGAGGTGTCAAACGTTAGTTAAACTGTAAATGTTCCAGTTGCTCAACTGTTGACCGTTCTGTAGGAGGCCTTGCATTGTCACAATGTAGCAAGGGAAACCTCTGGTGGTCTCTGCTACTTGGTATCTTGTCAAGGACGCAGGTGCTGTGGAGACTTTAGCAAAGGGAGGCAGCTCCTCTTTTTTGAGTGGAGAACAACTTTATTTCCCTGACAATCATTCTGAAAAGTCGAAGAGTCTTGACTGTTATCCAGCCTGGTATTCCCCTTCCTTGTGTTTCTCCATGTCTTCAGTGAAATGAGTCCTGCTGGTCTCGCCACACGTTGTGTGGATTTACACAAAGCATATGAACTTCGCCTCTGCAAATGCTCATAGCTTTCTTGTGTGGTTTTGGTTCTCTTCCCTTTGTTCTCCGACATGCTCAACACGTGCTTAGTGTCCTCTCCGGAGAAGACGTTGCTGTTACCCGAGTCCCCCACCCTCATCTAAATTCTCTAAAGAGGGGATTTTTGCTCCCCTCTTCTCGCAACACTGCTTTTGAACCCTTGCTTCCCTGATAATAAAAATAATAAAGCCATTAGATCCCACCAGCTAGTGCTCAGAATCTTTAAGACTGAGACTCACATTTACTGTTTCTTTGAAGCTTCAAATGATTCTAACATGTGAGTTGGCCGTGAGAAACACTACTTTGGTTTGAAAGACTTCTTTCCCTTTGCTTCTTTTCGTGGTAATCGTCAAACTCTTTTCTAGGTAGTTCCTGAGAGGATCCAATGGCCTGTATCCACAGGCTAGCAGTCAGAGGGCGCAGGGATGGAGACCCTTCTGTTGAGCTTTCTAAACTGCTTTCAAGCTGACTCTCGTGGAGTCAGTGGGATTCATGGCTTCTCCTCCGACTGACACACTTCTCATTTTATTCTAAGCCTGGGATTTCTGAGGCCGAGGCAAGATCACAAGTTCTAGGCCAGTCTGGGCGACATAATAAGTTTCAGGCTAGCCTGTGTTATGCAGTGAAATTTTATCTAAGAAACTAATCAATAGATATTCAAAATACAAGATAAAGCTGGGTTTCTATGATGGGTTAAGATTTGTGGTTTTTCTGAGATACTGTGGTTTCTCTGCTTCCTATTTCTCTAATCCCTATATTGAAGGTACCAAATCACCTGCTGTCTTCATGCCCTCTGATAGGTTAGAGTCAACACTGAGCTGCTTCCTAGGATCAGGCTTGATTTACACTGCTTGGAGTCTTCTTCCACTGCAGCGTATCTTTCTCTTGGCAGTTGTATATAAGGCCAGGAGATGAATTCTGAGGAACAGGGTCCTTTTTCTTGGTAGTTGTATATAAAGTCAGGAGCTGAATTCTGAGAAACAGGGTCCTATTTGAGATCAAAGTGCACACCCAAGATTGGTCATAAAAACAAAAAGGTAGCATGAGTCTAGATTTAGAAATTTTCTGCCAACCTAACCCTTGAATCTAACCCTGATTCTGATACCAGCCGAGGGCAATTAACTTAGGAAAAATGGGGGTCACACAGATCTGAATGAATGTCTGTGAAGTGACTCAGAGTTCTGACCATAGAGGTTGGTGAGTCTAACTTTCCACATCGTCAGAATGGATCCCACATCATACATTGTGTGTGTGTGTGTGTGTGTGTGCATGTGTGTGATAGGAATATATGTGTTTTTGTGTGTGCATGTGTGACTGCCAATCATATATGTACACACAAGAGGGGAAGCCAGAGTTGACTTCAGGTGTCTTTCGTAATCACTCTTTGTCTTCTTTGTCCAGTCTCTCACTGAACTTGTAGATCACCGTTCTGGCTAGACTGGTTGGCTAGCTCTACCCCTGGCAGTTCTGGAGGTACAGATGTGTGCTGCTGATGTCCGAATTTTGCAAGGGTGCTACAGATATAAACTCAGGTCCTCATGCTTACACAGCTGGCTTTGCCAATTGAGTCCTCTTCCCAGCCCCAGAATGGGTGTGTCTGTACAAACTCTCTTAGTAGTTAATTATGTGAACACATGTGTACATATGGGCACTGACATGCATAGCTTAGAGGACAGCCTGTGAGAGTCCATTTTCTCCTTCCACCATATAAGTTCTAGGAATCAAACTCAGGCCATCAGTCTTAGAAGTAAGATTATAACCTCCTGAGCTTTCTTGGTAGTCCCAGAGTAGATACAGCTTATACGGAATATTCCTTCTTATTGGCTGAAATAGATGAGCGCTAAAATAATCCCAGAGCTATTTTGTTTGAATGGTTGGTGTTGGTTATATCTTAGAAGTATTGATCCTACTTGGGCAAAAATAATTTTTTCCTGTTTCAGCTAAGTTATAATTGATTTACAACTAATAGTAGAAATACTGATATTTTATTGATGTATCCTGTAACAAACATTAGGTACCTATCATATATTAGTCCTATGATAAATGTTTATATATATATATATATAGTATGTGATTAATTTGCAATATATAAAAACACCCAACAAATGATATTTTGCCCCTCATCTTTTTTTACTGAGATAGTCTATATATAATGTATCAGGTCTCAATACTCAATGATTGTTTACTGCTAGATGGAAATTCATTATATAGGTATTTTTCATTTTATATACATTTTATCTGCTGATGGTTTGAGTATCAAGTATCTTCCAGAAGTT
The DNA here is from genome assembly GCA_004026605.1 of Ondatra zibethicus. NCBI lineage: Eukaryota > Metazoa > Chordata > Mammalia > Rodentia > Cricetidae > Ondatra > Ondatra zibethicus. Next base: position 50,044 of record PVIU01008006.1, on the reverse strand, counting down.
TTATGTATTGGATTGGTCTCTACCTGGTGGATCCAATTGATCACTAGCAGGTGCCCACATCTCAAGGACACTGACCTAATCAATGAATGAATCTGTTAATCTATTATTTGGTGGCATTATTGAGACGTGGTTGAAGTTTTCAGAGTTAGGGAGATTTGGAAGAGATAGGGATGTGTCTTTGGGGGCAGTTCTATTTTATCTGCACCCTCTTTGTTTCTCCCTTTGCTTCATTGCCTCCTTCACATGCTCTTACCACTATGATGCTCACCATTATCTCAGGAGACCCAGGGGACCACCTCGATGGTCATCATTATCTCAGGAGACCCAGGGGACCACCTCGATGGTCATCATTATCTCAGGAGACCCAGAGGACCACCATGATGTTCATCATTATCTGAGGAGATGCAGTGGACCACCACAATGTTCATCATTGTCTCAGGAGACCCAGGGGACCACCACGCTGGTGATCATTGTCTCAGGAGACCCAGTGGACCACTGTGATGTTCATCATTGTCTCAGGAGACCCAGTGAACCACCGCGATGTTCATCATTATCTCAGAGACCCAGGGGACCACCACGATGGTCATCATTGTCTCAGGAGACCCAGTGTATCATGGGTTGAAGCTGTTGAGGCAAAATAAATTTTATGTCCTTATAAGATGACTTTCTTGGGTAGTTTGTCACAGAAACAAAAATATAGTGATCGCAACAACATCTAGTTAGAGTACGTCTATCTTTTACTTCCATATAGCTATGGGCATTGAAAATGTGTTCAAATTTCTCTTGAATGTGCTCCTGGAAGTGGAATTGCTGAGCCATGAAGTTTAAATTCCATGTTGAAACATGACTTAACTATGTTTGAAAGGGACTGTGTCTCTTTATGTTGTTACCAGTCACTTGTGAGGGTTCTGAATTCCCCACCTCCTTGACAACACCACGGATGTGCAGATACCCTCTTTAGGATCCTAGATGTTCTTTATTTTACACTTGATGACAAGTGTTTGGTGTTTATGACTCTTTGGGTTTCCACATCAAGGCCATGTGTAATAGTACAAAACATGATCTACTTTGAAATTGCGTTCTTTCGCTAGAATGTTCTACAGTGTGGTATGTGAGTCCCCGCAGCAAAACAAGGTAAACTGTCCGACATCTCAACTCTGAATGAACTCTATGAATGAAAAATGAATTCATTCTTGAACAGGAAACCTCTGGCACGGTGAAGTCTCAGGATTGTGAGAACTGGGGCTGTTTGGGGAAGTTCTGGCCAGATCCTGGCGATTGTTTGCTTTATCACTATGGTAGCAAAGAAGAGATCAACACGGCTTCTCAAAAGGCTTCCTCTTGCAAGATGAAAAACATGATTGGCAGGAGTGAGGAAAACCGCCAAGGCTGAGAGCGGGCCTGGCTCCCTGGTCTAAGATCAAATAATGACCTCTGGATCAGGACGTGAGAACAACGGAGCTCTGTGTCCCTGCTCTTGGCGCTCGTGGGCTCTGTCTCCTGGGCTAATAAACGTTTACTGCAGGTAACATCTGGAGAAGGGAAAAGAAGACAAATGTGCTGACCCCAGCAGGCAGTTCGCTGCCGGCCTGCCCAGAAGCACACTGAAAGCCGGCTTCCAATTCCCAACAGGGCTTTCATTCCTGGCAACCCTGCCCACCCTCCAAAACGCAAGCCCTTTTCTGTCACACGCATTCTCCCTTGCCATTCCGCGGTGGATTCTGCTTTACACAGTCCCTGGCCAGATTTCAGTGGCAAGTTCTCTAACTTTTGAGCTACAAGAAAATGCGTTTAATTTTTTTTAAGTTGAAAATCAATTTTCTTTCTAGGTCATATTCTGATTACAGTCTCCCTTCCTCAACTCCTTCTAGATTCTCCTCACTTTCCCTCCTGCCAAAAGCTGCGTTCCTGCTTTCTCTGTCTTATTAGAAAACAAACAGGCATCTAAAAAAAAGAAATAATAAAATGAGATAAAATAAAAACAAACCAGAATAGGACAAAACAAAAATAAACAACAAAATCGAGCTAAAGAAAAAGCATAAGAAATACGTACAGAGGCTGAGACACACACATTTGCACACACAGAAACACATACAGAGTCTGAGACACACACATTTGCACACACAGAAATACATACAGAGGCTGACATACATTTGCACACACAGAAACACATACAGAGGCTGAGACACACACATTTGCACATACAGAAATACATACAGAGGCTGACACACACACATTTGCACACACAGAAGACTCCTAAAGGCAACACTGGAAACCATAAGATGTAAGCAAAAGATCTGTAAGTTAAAAAAAGAAAGCCCAGACCAAGCATTAAGAGACAAAAACTCTCCAAAAAATACCATGGAGTTCATTTTGTGTTTGCTATTTATTACTGGGCGTGGTGTGGCTTGTATACCCAGTGAGACGTGGTTGGAGAAAACTAACTTCTCCTTTCTGAGCAGTTACCTATTGGAGGTAGCTTCTGGGTTAGGGATGGGGGCTTGTGTCTCTTCCCCTCTCAACACTGGACCCCATCTAGTTAGACCTAAGCAGGCCCTGTGCATGCTGCCACAGTCTCCGTGAGTTCATATGCACATCAGGCTGGTTCCCGGCGAAGGGCCCCTTGTTCTGTCCCGCCGGGCTCCCGGTGCGTACTCGAAATAATTACACGGAAACTGTATTCATTGAAATACTGCCTGGCCCATTAGCTCTAGCCTCTTATTGGCTAACTCTCACATATTTGTTTAACCCATTTCTAATAATCTGTGTGTCACCACGAGTCATGGCTTACCGGGAAAGATTCAGCATGTCTGACCTGCGAGCTTCATGGCGGGTGGCTCTCTCTAACTCTGTCCCCTTCCCAGTATCCTGTTCTCTTTCCCTGTCTATCAGGCTTGTTGATTTAGAGATCCTTGTTTCCTTGGTGCTCTCTATCCACTCTGGCTCTGGCCATCTTTCTGCCTACTCTTCCACAGGGTTCCCTGATCCTTGAGGGGAGGGATTTGATGGAGACATCCTGTTTAGGACAGAGTGTTCTAAAGTCTCTTGCTGTAGAAATTCCTACCACCAGTAGCCTTTAAGTTACCTGACCACTTGGGCATGGCCTGTTATGCTATTTATGCCCATGTAAAGCACACATCCAGCCTCTTTTCTGGCTGTGGGATTCGGTTGCTGTTCCCTGTTCCAGCAGAGGATTGTGATCTGTGAGTCTACCCCTAAACAAATAACCCTCTATTATACTCAATTCTGAGCTAGTGTGGGATTTCTTTTAAGCGTCCTTCTTCAGTCTCTCACTCTCTGCACATTGTCCTGTTGTGGGTCTCTGTATTTGTTCCCGGCTACCGTAGGAAGATGCTTCTCTGATGATGGCCAAACAAAACACTGATTGGTGAGTATAGCAGAACGTTGTTAGGAATAATTTTATTGCTATGTTCCTTTTGCAGAGCAGTAGTACGTAGTTTTCCCCTAGGTCTGTGGCCTATCTGGTCTCCCGTTCTTGGCCACACAGGCAGTGTTGGCATGGATTCCATCTCAAGGAGTGGATTCCAATTCCAATCAGATAGTGGTTGGTTACTCCCACAACCTTTGTGCCACTATTCTATTAGTGTATCTTGCATGCAGGTCTCATTTGTAGATTGAAGGGTTTGTAGCTGGGTTGTTGTTTGCTTTTCTCTTCCGGAAGCGTGGAGAGTACCTTCCAGCACCATGGACACTAGTCAGTAGGGATGAAAGCTCTAAGTAGGCACCAGCTCAACTTCTCTGTGTTCAGTGAGTTATGTAGGTGTTATCTTGAAGAACAGGGACTTACCACCACCAATTTGTGGAGAGCAACCAATAGCTTTGGCAATAGCCTGAGTAGTTTTGGGGTTCCCACGAAGCCCCTTTGGCCAACTACTTGGTTAGATATAGCCCATTCCTGGGAATGGATGTTTCATTGGTGGTGACAAATGTCTAGTTGGGGCTTTGTCTCCTTCATTATTTGGTGACTCCATTTAGATTTTTTCACATATGTAAATGTTCTAAGAAGTGTCTATTAGGTTTCTGTATGACTCCCAAATGGCCCTTAGTTTAGCTATCTCTCTCTGTATTGCCTCCCTTTCTTCCTTTTCCTTCCCATTGATCCGTCTGTTCTATTTATTCATCATCTCTTGTCCATCTCTAACTATCTATTCTATTTCCCCTTCCTAGGGAGAGCCACCCCTACACCAAGTTTCACTCACATATTTAAAGAGTTTAAAAAATAAGCCAGAGGGTGATGGCACACAACTTTGATCCCAGCACTCAGGAGGCAGAGGTGGGCTGACCTCTGTGAGTTCAAGGCCAGCTTGATCTACAGCATGAGTTCTAGGACACCAAGTGCTATACAGAAAAACCCTGTCTCAAAACAACAACAACAACAACAACACCAATATGATAGCATGTAAATGATAAAGCAATTGGTACCTGTTCATTTAACTTGTTTCCATTTTATAGACTACGAAACTGATGATTGAATGAAATGTCCAAAGGTCTTTCTTTCGCTTCTTGCTCCTATGATCTAGTCCAAGGATGGGCCATAACTTATGTTCTAGGTCATAAGAAAGATTGGAAAGGTTGTGGGTTGACAAGTGAGTCAATGAGTGGAAGGAAGGTTGTATTCAAACTCTGCACTGGGATAGAGGGTGGTTCTATTGTAAGAAAAGCCCTCTCTTTTACCTCTTCTTCAGTGTCCCCATCTGGCAGACACAGTGGGCAGGGCAGACTCATCCAACAGTGACTCAGGGCAGGAAGTGAGAGAAAAAGAGAGAGTAAGCTGCTCTTATTCCCCCAATCCCTCCGATACTGGCAGACATTCTGATATCCTTGTGGTCCTTCTCTTACAGCAAAATACACACTGTTCTCCCATTTCCAGACAGTTCTTACGTGCCTTATGGATTGGTCATTTCACAATAAACAGACTGGGTCATCTTTAGTTTCCCACTTCTTGCCTTCATTGCGTTGGTGTGGTCAGTGGCAGACCCACCTTTGTCCCTATGGTCTCCTGACACCTCTGCCTCCATAGCCTTCCCTCCCCTCTCCCACATGGCCTTGGCTACTCATTCACTCAGCTCTCAGGTATCAGCAAATTAATATCCCTCTTGATATTATCACATTTATAACCTGTTTGTCTTCCAGTCCCACGGGACAACTTCCCTTTCGTGAAGATGCTCTTTTCAGCTGAATTATCTCCAAGTCCATCTCATCCATGACTGATGGTCTTATGATTGTATCCATGGAGACTATTGGTGCTTGGTTCAGTCGTCTTCTGTTGGGAGCAGTGGACCCCCAGATCCTGAATTTCTTGTAAACGACTTGTTTTCCCCTGATCTGAGTGCCTACAGCTGCTTGAAGCACAAGACCCTCAGGAGTTCCTGATGGTAGGAGAATGGTTTCTGGTGTGTTTGGCTGGGGCGTGGCTATCCCTATATAAGCTGCCCCTAGACACAGTAAAGGGGCATTCTTGGGGCATTCTGGCATCAAGGATGACCTGTGTCTCTGTATCTGTGTCTTTGTGTGTTTCAATCTCCAGCCCCTTGCCCTGTTCACGAACTGTATAGTGGCACAGAGAGCACAGAAGGGAGTGGTGCGCTACAGTCTTCCTATTCAGACTCTGTGTTCCTGAATGAATGCTTTGCCCACAAGATGCTATCCAAAGACTATTGCATTAGTTGTTGATTTTTTTTTCCGTTGCTGTGACAAAATAACCAAAGAAATGAGTTAAAAGGAGAAAGCCTTATTTTGGCTCATGGCCTCAGAGAATTCCACCCATCAGGGCATGCAGGACACAGGGGCAGAAACAGCTCTGCTCTTGGTGGTGCGAGACTGCAGTGAAGCTTCTCACATGGTGGCCAGACCACTAAAGGGAGAGCAGGCCAGGGAGTTAAGAATAAGACACCCCCAGTGACCACTTCTTTCAGCTAAATTCTACCTTCTAAAGTTTCCGTGAGCTCCCAAATAAAGCAGTTCTACCAGCTGGGAGCCAACACTTCAAACCCTGGAATCTGTGAAGGTCAGTTCAGACTCAAGCCATAGCAACCATGACATGTCAAATTAGTGACCCTACACCGCTTGCTTTCAGAACCATAGCTTAGTCTTAACATCACACCGGATGTATCAACTCGTGAGCCTTACAGTTTGATAACTCTTTATATACCATAGTCTCACCTTCTCTCTCTCTTACTTATTCGCCTAGTTCTAAATCCATTTTCAGTTAAAAATGTGTATAGTGGGGGAAATGTCTGTGTTTAGGTTGACTTCCCCCCGCCCCCCAGTACTCTGCTGGATAGTGGTTGTTAGTTTTCCCTATAACCGCTTCTTATTGTTCCTTTGGGAAAAGCAGTAAGCCTGGCTGGTGGGATGCTGTGGAGCCCCACCGTCTTCTCCAGCCCCACCATGGTGAGTGTGAGATAACTTCCTGGATGGAAATTTGATTCAGTCAAGGTCAATCAGAACCTCTTGTCTGGTAATTGCTTCTAGTAGGTTTGGTGAGTGAGAGAATGTCAGAGGGAAGGGGGATGAGAGGAAAGGAGGAAAGATAAAGGGAGGGAGGGAGGGAAGGAAGGAAGGAAGTGAGAGAGGAAGGGAGGGAGGAGAAGATACCGCTTGGAGTTTAGATTCATGAGGGTTCAACCCTCAGGACCTAATCATCTTTTCAAATCTCATTTCAAATACCATGACACTGAGGATTAGGTCATAACGTTTTGTATCTAGCACCACCTACAGTTAGAAACACAACCCGACTGAGTCCATCCCAGCCCTGCTCTTGCAAGCCAGTTTCAGCAGAGCTCTCCAGGATCCTCTGGACTTAATGGCTCATAAATGCTGTTCTAAGACATTCTCATTCTGATTTGAATATCTGATTTCTATGGAAGTCTGTAAACCCATAGAAGTGAGTCCTACCTCAATTTAAAAGGTTTGTTTTTATTTATGTGCATGTGTATAGGTCTGTATTCATTTATGTGCACTGCATCTATGCAGTAGCCCACAGAAGCCAGAAGATGCATCAGTTCCTTCAAACTGGAACTACAGGTGGTTGTGAGCTGGCATACAGGTGCTGGAAACTGAACCTTGGTTCTCTGTAAAAGCACCAAGTACTTTGAGCTGCTGAGCCATCTCTCTAGCTCCCCATCTTGATTTTTGTCTCATTTGCAAACCTAATTTTTAATGTCATGCTCTATTGTCTCACCGATCCTCTCTGACTTTTCATTCCATGACTGTTCTCCTGGCTCTTTGGGGGACTGACCTCCTAGGGTTGGCATTTGCTTGGCTCCTTGGAAATATTTTACAGGATTAGAATTATGTTGAGTTCGAAGACTTCTGCAAATGCCTTTACTGTAGCCTGCAGAGGTAACAAGGAGTCCAAGTGTGGCCTGTTCAGGCTTGGGAGAGTAACCCAGCAATGCCATCAAGCTCTGGTTCTGTCTGCCTCCAGGGTTCTGTCTCATTCCTGTCTCTTTGGTGATGTCTGTCACACTTCAACACTATGTAATTATTCTGTGGGAGGAAGGAGAAGCAGAAGAAGTATCAAGACATTTATTCATACACATGTGTGGTGGGGAATGTGTGTCACAGCCATGCCCAGCTGATGGGAGACAGAGAAATCAAGCCTTTCACAAAGTCCCATTTTTAATCTCATTGTTCAATTATTACTATTAAGTTTCTGAGTTCCTTGTCTATTCTGGATGCTGAATGCTGCTTTTATATACAGAAAAAAGAGGAGCAGCTCCAAGTGGATAGTTCTCAATTTCCCCTGATCTAGTCACTGTAGACATAATTAAGGCTGTCCATGAGAGCCCGGAATAAAGGATAACAACCATTTATTTGGGGAACATTCACAATGAGAAAGCCGCTGTGGTCCTCTGCTCTGTCAGTGCTGGGAGCTGCACACAGAAACTCAGACTACAAACCAAGAGAGCGAGTACACTTTCCATCTGTGTCCATCAGTCCACAGGTAGCACCTTAGACCACACCCTACTGGGCTGGTACCCAAAAGGCTATTGGCTAAATGAATTCCCATAACATCTCCCCCTTTTGTCTAAATAAGAGGGTTCTAAACCTATTACAAAACAATATACAATAAAAACAGATATCAAATATTGTCCAGAAGAAAGAAGAGGGAAAAACATACATAAAAATAGAACTACAACCAACATGAACAACATCAAGCAAGAAACACAAGCAAGATAAAGCAGTTTTCTGAATACTATTAACATAAAGCATATTACAGGTATATCACATAATCCTACAGGACATATGATCATTGAGAGATCTAATCATACCTTAGAAGAAATGCTTAACAAACTGGTTTTGGGGAGCCAAGACCCCCAGAGATAGATTGCATAATGCCTTATTAACCTTGAATTTTCTTAATGCTAATGAGAAAAGAACACAGCTACAGAGAGACATCGGACAATAGAAAAAAAATTCTGAATTAAATCAGTCAGTGTACTTCAAGGATGTATTGACATCAGAATGTTGTATTGGGGAAAGGGTTTTGCTCTTATTTTCACAGGAAAAGAAAAGGAGAGATCTCTTGATAAAGAGAAATGACAGCTCATCCTCTGAGGTGACAATCCTACAAGTTGTAAGGAAACCTCACAAGGGTTGGGGCATGGTTCTGTTCTTATCTTTGTAGAAAAATAGAAAACACCCATCCTCAAGAAGCCAGGAGACCTTGGACATCTAGATGCCTAAAGAAGAAAAGATAGCTATCTAGAAAGAGTCACCAAGCAAAGAAAGATTTGTATGATACCAGTATTCTCTGTGGGGTAAATTCTCACTACTTAAACATACATATTTCCTTACTTCTCGTTATAATAATTGTCCTGACTCACTTAAAAATCAAAGCTGGCTTTGAAGTTGGACTGTGGCTCTCCTTCTCTAAATCCAAGCATGTTGTTAAAAGAAAAATTCACAATTTCTGTCTCATATCAGGAGAGCCACTTGGTGTGGGACAGAAAAAAAAAAAAAATCTAGGGACTAAGGTTATTAAAACTCTGTTTTGAAAAATTCTACTTCTCCCCATATCTAGTTTTGTCTCTATGGTACCTTTCCTTGGATCTATGTCTATCAAAATTCATATTTTCCATTTTGATATTAATAATGTTTAAGTTCTCCAAAGTGAACAATAAATTTTCCTACAGTAATCTCTGAAGTCTCAAGAAAGAAGATGGGGCCCCAGAACAACTGTTACAAGGAGGGCCCCTTTCTTCTTCCCGGCCACCTGGCTAGCTTAACCCCCTAAATAACCACACAGAAACTGTAGTCATTAAAACACTGCTTGGCCATTGGCTCTAACTTCTTATTGGCTAATTCTTACATATTAGTTTAACCCATTTCTATCAATATGTGTATCACTACGAGGTCGTAGCCTACCAGAAAAGTTTCAGCACATTTACCTCTGACCGCGGATCCATGGTGTCTCTCACTCTGTCAGTTCCTCCCAGCATTCATTTCTGTCTTCTCTGCCTACCTAAGTTCTGCCCTATCAGGCCCAAAGCAGTTTCTTTATTCATTAACCAATGAAAGCAACACATGAACAAAAGAACCTCCTCCACCAAACAACAATTTCACCTGGTTCATACGATGCCATTGAACTGATAAACACCACCAAACACTACAGAATGCTCAAGATTATTCCAACTTGGCTAGCTGATAGCACACCTTCTTAAAACATTATGGCCAGAACTTCTAATAAGAACTTCAGGAAAACCCTACCCACTACTCAGAGACTGTCTACAATTTTACCAGACAGTACTCTTGAGAACTAACCACTGCTTTAGTTTTTACAGGATCCCACAGTAATACCATCAAGCCCATGACAGCTAGAAGTAATTCTAGAAAATAATGCCCCCCTCTCTCAACAGAATTTGTTCTCAGGGTTAGGAACAATTGTCACTGTTAAGGGTTGGTTATAAGTTGTATGGGGTTGGGGGTGGAAAATGAAGCAGGCTTAGGAATCTCTTTTGGAAAAGAAAAAAGGGGGAATGGTTGGGATGGGATAATGGATAGATTAGCATATCTACTTGTGAACTATTAATTATAGATAATTTACATTGGCATAGATTCTTATAGATTGATACATACATAAATTTTTTTTGTATTCCTGTCTGACAATTTGTATATTGATAAAAATTCAAATTATGTTTATCATAGTGTGTATGTTCCTATTTCTATTTACAATGTTTGTGCACAAAGGCAAAGTTATTTTGTCATATTGTATATATGTATGTTTCTACCTCTGCTTAAGATATTTTGTATATTTGTGCAATTAAAGTTAAGGATATATTTATCATATTTTACTATTTCTACCTCTGATCTCTCTTTCTCTCTCTCTTTCTCTCTCTCTGTGTATAAATATAAAATGTTGTTTAATTTCAAGGTCATTGTCCTCATTTGTTGCACATCTGTTTAAAGATTGTTTATTTTTAAAATGTGAAGCCTTAGGTATTAAAAATTACAGGTCGCTCATGTTTGTCATACTTATAGTTAGGCTAGACAGTTTCTCTAGATGTACAGAGTTGTACTCCTCACAGATAGGTAATCTTCAAACACTTCAAAGAACTGTAGAAAATGGCATTTAAATAACTCAGGGTTCTGTTGATGTGAGACATGATTGCTCCTTGTAGTACCAATCTATTCCCTGGAGAATGTTGGTCACTGAAGATATTCCACTTGGAACTTGTTTTTTTCTTGGCAAAACTGGCCTTTGGGCAAAGAACTGCCCTTGCCTCTACTATTGACAATATATGCACATTGGACAAACAGGATACAAGCAAAAATGACTACTGAGCCTTGCCAAGACAGGATGGGATAGTCTTTCGAATTTTTATGCTTCTGAAAATGTCTGTCAGATACTCTAGGCCTTAGCCAAAGTTGATTGCCCCAACATTGCAAATGAGACAGGTAGCCAGCTGTCTCTGTCATTTCTTGCACCTTTTGGAAGTTTCTTGCTTGCACTTCCTGCTTACTTAGGTAATATTATTTTCCTTCTCAGGTCTTTGATGGGGTTGAAGACTGGATAGTCATAGCTACTTTCTTCTCCTAAATTAGCTAAGACATTTTTAGTATAAGACAGATTCCTCAGTATAGAACAACTATTGAAATAATCTCTGCTATTTGCTAATTATCTTAAACTGGACATTTAGCATGTGTTTCTTGCTTGATTTTGTTCATGTTGGTTGTAATTCTATTTTTGTGTATGTTTTTGCCTTTTCTTTCTCCTGGACAACACTTGATATTTGTTCTTATTGTATATAGTTTTGTATTAGGTTTAGAACCCTCTTATTTAGACAAAAGGGGGAGTGTTGTGGGAATTCATTCAACCAATAGCCTTTTGGTTAATAGCCCATTAGGACATGGTCTGAGATACTACCTGCGGACTTTTAAGTGTAGCTGGAAAGCATGCTTGCTCTCTTAGGTGGTGATTGGAGTTCTGCTTGCAGCGCCCAGCACCAACAGAGCAGAGGATCGCGGCTTTCTACCCTTATTGTGAGTTTTTCCCCAAATAAATATTTGTTATTTTTTATTCTGGGCTCTCGTGGACTTCCTTAATTACAACTACATGAATTCCCACAACAACTCATCTCCAGATCTGTCTTTCCAAATGAAATGCTTCTCTTCAAATTTCCTCATGCTAGCCCACAATACAGCATAGTTGTGTAGTGGCTAAGGCAGGAACATTTCCTGATCATAAGGACATCATTTTTGTTCAATAACCTTGCTTGCCTCTCCTTCTTCCTCTATAATAGTCTGTTTTAGGGAGGGGAGACTTATGAGCAAGTATTGATGTCTCTTTATTTCCAAAGTGTCTCTGTGTTCCCGTGCATCTGTATCCTTGTGTCTCTGTATCCCTGTAAGCTTTTGTGGTCCCCAGGTATCCAGAGCTTGCTGTCCTTGTTTCTCGTTGTTTCCTGGCTTTCCCTCCCCTGATTAGAACTGTTCCTTGGCATTTGGGGCCACTCCAGAATGTTTAGTGGCTTTTTCCATTTCTTTTGTGTGTCTCAATGGCCACAGCAGGTTCACAGTTACAGCCGCTGCTGTGGAGAAGGTCACTGAATGCTAATGGGACATTTAGCAGTCAGTGTTCCTGTGTGGGTTTTTGTTGAAAATAAAATTAAATTGACAGAGGGGGAAAGTGCAATTCTAACTTAATGTAAAAAGAGTCTTATGTTAGGGCATTTATGTAAGTCAGTAACAGTTATTACGATAGTTTAAAAAAATCTCTCTCCCTTAAACATTGCCTCAGGAATGAGCTCTGCCCATTAAGATGTGAATCACAGACATTGCCTACTACTTTGGTAACACGTAAGATAGATTTCTGAATATACTCAATAAATAAACAATAGAATGTGTACATTAGAATTTGATGAAATTGAACTAGAGACTAAGTGGATAAATGGAATTTATACTACTATAGTTATAATCCAAAGATTTTTATCTACTTGCCCATAGAAACATCACTTCTTTAAAGTACAGTGTGCACATTCCTCTATCCTTTAGTCATCAATTAAGGCAAAATGAAAGGTCATGTGACTTGGGGTAGAAATTCAATTACTTTGCTTCTGATTGATTCTCAGTTTTATCAGCACATATGTTTGTTTACATTACACACACACATACCTTATTGTTTTTAATCGGTGAGATGGCTATTTTTGGTGTCAACTTGAGTACATCTGGAATTAACTGAAAACTAAGTGACTGGGTACACCTGTGCAGGGTTTTTCTTAATTAAGTCATTTGAAGTTGGGAAACTCACCTTTAATCCAGATTTTTTTTTGTTGTAAGAATTCTTTTTTAATTTGATCTTTTCTCATTTTATATAGTCTGACACATCACTTCAAGGTAGGACCCCCCGCCCCCCACTATATCAAGGCTGAGCAAGGTACCCTCCAAATATAATGTGCTTCTAGATGCCAGTTCAAGCACTAGGGATAAATCCTGGTCCCACTGCCAGTGGCCCCACAGACTGCCCAAGTCTCACAACTGTCCCCCACATTCACTGGGCCTAGTTTGGTCCTATGCAGGTTCTTCTGCTATCAGTTCAGAGTCAGTGAGCTCTCACTAGCTCAGGTCAGCTGTTTCTGTGGGTATCCCCATCATGGTCTTGACCCCTTTGCTCATATTATCACTCCTCCCTCTCTTGGACTGGTCTCTAGTAGCTTGGCCCAGTGCTTCACTGTAGGTCTCTGTATCTGCTTCTGTCAGTTGCTGGATGAAGGTTCTATGATGACAAATGAGGTAGTCGTCAATCTCATTACAGCGGAAGGCCAGTTCAGGCGTCCTCTCCGCTGTTGCTTAGAGTCTTAGCTGGGGTCATCCTCGTGTAATCCAGATTTCTTGAGGTGGGAAGATCCACCTTTAATCAGCACCACACCGTCTGGTGGAAGCCTAAATAGAAGACGTGGAAGAAGGAAGCATTTGCTCTTGGCCTGCTTGTCCTCACTCCGACTGATTCCTCCACTGGCATCAGAGCCGCCTTCTTTGGGATTCTGGTGTACACTGAAGACCAACTGAGACATCCAGCCTCCTGGATTCAACAACGACTGGATTCCTTGGACTTTCTGTTGTCTTTTGGTAGACAGGCGTTTTTTGAACTAGCTGGACCACAGACACTCTAATAAATTCCCTTAACACACACACACACACACACACACACACACACACACACTCATTCTATAAGTTCTGTTCCTCTAGAGAACTCTGACTAATACAGTTAGTATACACAATTTCATTATGACATTTTGATCATTTTTGTTTTGGTTGCTCCTCCCCCTCTACTCTGGTTGCTCATCTCCCCCCCAACACTCTTCTTGTACCCCTCCCCCAGTAGTTCCCACTCTTCTCTCATTTTATATGTGTTCATTTCCCCTTTTCTCTTCTCCACCTTTCATGGTCCCCTTTCTCTTTTATAACTCTGTCTGCACTCATACCGCACTTGCACTTCCTGGAAGAGGGAACGTGCAATATTTATTGGTCTCTGGTCTTATTATTCTCAGGAAATAATAATTTCCAGACCTGTCCATTTCCTTACAAATTTCATTTTTCTTTCCTGCTGAATAAAATTTGTATGCATGTACCACAATTTATTATCCAGCCTTGTGTTGATGGACAAATGCTTCAGCATATACATGTATGTAATAAATCCAATTTAAGCTATCAATTTAAAAACAATAAATTTGAAAAATAGTAAGAAAGGTGTATTAAAAGAATAATAAACTTAAAAATTAGAAAGAGAAAGGGAACCAGGAGAGTGTGCTAAATGCCAGGAATTAGGAGGACAAAGTTCAGTGGGACAATTCAGCTCAAAAGCAAAGAAAAGAAGGTTCTGAGCCACAGAGGGTTTCGTGTTCCAAGGTCAGAGGTCAAGGGGGTTAGTATTCCTAGGGCAGCGAATCAGAAGAGATAGCACTCTGGTTCACACGGAAGGTTTTGGGCTTGCAAACCCTCCTGCTAGGCCTCTTGGCTTTTGCCTCATCGACTTTCCTGTCTGGAAATTTGCTGAAATGCATTTGGCGCCTGTATCTGCAGGCATAAAGACCCCACAAAGGAGCTGCTAAGATCTGAGCGAGGCCTGGAAGAGAGAGGGTTCTCTTTTAAAGAAATTAAGCTTCTTAGGTATTTAACACCGAGTTACCCCTTAGAATAAAAAGGAATTCCTTTGAGTAAAACGTTATTCCTTTCAATAAAAAAGTAGTTTGAAATTTTAATAAGCGATTTCAACACAGGAGGGGTCTGGTGAGATGGTGTCCCTAAGCGAAGTCCGTCTAACTAACAGGAAGATCCAGCTGCACCGAAGCTTTGCAGTCTTGCCTCGCTAGGAATGTTTTCTTCTCAGACAGCTCGAATTTATCTTCTAAATGAGCTTAATTACTGAACTCCGAAGGGAGCTGCCCATCGGGAGTTCTGTCCCTTGGTGTAGGTAAATTACCGCACTCCCGGGGTTCTAAACCAGTTTGGATCTGGGTGGGGCCTGGAGAGAGGGGACTTTACTCTTTTACCTCCTGAGTGGTTTTGACCCTAGAGTCCTGTGTGTCTGTGTCAGCCGTCCAGATCTCCTTCCTAGGGTTTTTCCTTGTTGACTTTCCCTGCTGTTATCAGGAGCAGCGCGTTCTCCTCGGTTTTCCTGTGGCTTTTGTGGAATGTGCTGGTGAGAACTGCAGCTGTTCCGTCTTCAACTGAGCACAGGTTTGCTTCCCTGAAGGATTAATAGGGAGACAAACTATTCGCACGCAGTTGCCTCTGACGCTGCCAGCTCTTCAGCCCCTGGGAAAGAAACGGCTCCGAGTTTCTTGTCCTTTCCCACTCAAGAGTTTGCGTCTCCGATTTTCCTGCTCTTTTTCCATCTCAGTTTTCAAGGAAAATTGAAACAAAGCAAGCAAACAACCAACAACAACAACAATCGCTTGTGTTGTGGCCAGTCAGGAAGGGAAACATAGGGCTCCAGGCAGGAGAGGAACACTTGACTGAAAAACAGAAAGGACAAGGTTGCTTTTCAGGATCCATTATCTGAAGTGAAGAAGCGAGGATGGCGGCAGCAAAGTCTTTAAAGAAAACTGACCAATCGAGGTCGGGAATTTTCCATTTAGCAGGGAACAGGCCTACAGTGGTCTGGGAGTGGCTGTGTAGCGTGCAGGTTAGGCAGCTATGCCAGGGATTCAGGGTGGTTGGTGGGATCCAAAAGCTGCTACTGGGAAAGTAAAAAATCTTTAGGGGAGATTATTTCTCAGTAAAATTAAGATAGGAGCACACAGATTTCTAATGTAAAAACACACACAGGAAGGGGGAAGGGAAATAATGGCTCAATGTTGTTTTATAGTTAGGGAACTGTGGGAAGAGGTAGAAAAAGAGACTGTAACAGGAAAAGAGAACATTTGGGTTTCTAGATGGGCAAAAACCAAGAGATGTCAAAGAGAAAGCTGCCCAAAGAAAAAGACGGACAGATAGCCTAAATGCCTCAAATTGCACCTAGCATATAGTAGGTGACTGTTAAATAATTATTAAGTTAAAGACAGAAAAAAACATACAGGAGAAAAGATAAAGAAAAGAAAATCGAGGTATCTGTGTGTACAGACATTTAAAGTAAAAACAACATGGAGTCCATCTAGGTTTATAGAAAAATACAGACACACCAGCTAGGCGTGGGACACATACCTGCAATCCTAGCCCTTGTAAGGCCAAGGTATGAGAGTGATTTCAAGGCCAACATAAGCTGCACATCGAAAATCTATATAAAAACAAAACAGAATAAAACAAAACAGCTAAAAGGGCTTCTACCCACCCATCCACCACCAAACCAAACCAAACAAGGGATGGTTATGCAGCTAAGCTGTAGAGTGCTTGCCTAGCCTGTAAAAGGTCCTGGGTTTGATCCCCAGCCTTGTATCCGTGCCTCTGTGTGTATGTGCATGGTGCATATTACGCTTGTGTATATGCCTATGTATGTGCCTGTGTGTGTATACAAATATGCTTGCATGTGTGTGTACATGTGTGCTTCTGTGTGTTGTACATGTGCTTGTGTGTATGTGTGTCGCTCTCTGTGTGCATCTGCTTGTGTGTGTGTTTGTGTCTGTGTGTGTGTGTGTCAGTATGTGTTTTATTATCTAGGGGAAGAAAGGACTGAGTCAGAAAGGCTGTAATAGAGGACTGTGCTGAGATTTTGGGCAAACAATCCTTTGTACCGTGTCTTAGACCCTCTGCTGGGTATGCAATGTGGCCCAGGAAAGTCATTCAACCTTCTTGTGTTTAATCAGGTTTTTGAAGAACAAGGCTTTGAAAGGAGATCTGAGGTGGTATTGCAAAAAACATTAAGGTCTGATGAAGCTGTCGGGGGTACTTGAGACTTTTGCTGTATGAGTCTGTTTAATGATCATGCTTGGAGCATTTTAAAAGAAGGGGCAATGCAAGGAGAAGAAATGAGAAGAGAGAAGAAGGGAGAGCAGAGGAGAGAGCAGGGGCAATAAGGCTTTTTGTTTGTTTTGCTGGTGCAGGGGATTAACGATAGGCCCTCTCGCTCCAGATGGGCGCTCTACCAAGTGAGCTATATGCTCTAGCCTTGACATTTTTCATAATAAATAAAAATCTTAAGGAAAATAATAAAATGATTAACTGAGATTGGGTCCAGCTAGGTCTCTTTGCCCCATATAGTCAGCGGGCCTGACCTTGTCAAGACAGTGTTCAGCAGACTGGTTTTGGAGGCCAGTGGCGGAAGGGTGCGTCCCCTCCTAGGCTGGTTGCACACTGCTTAGAAGGATGACCAGGCATGATGGGATTAGAGATGCAGCCAGGAGCTAATTATCCTTCCTAACGTTGGGGGAATGCTTACAGAAGTATCCCAAGACTCGCTCCTTATAGAGTTGGGGTTTTGGAGAGGCCCGATGGAGAGGCACGGAAGAAAAGGGAAGCAGAGTCTGGCTGGGAGAAAAGGGCGGCAAGAGGCAGGGCTGGGGCCTTTGGTTTGCAGTGCTCAAGGATGAAAGAGGAGGAGGCTTGGACGGAAGCCCAGATCGCAGGAGTGGCGAGGAGAACAGCTGAACTGGTCGGCTTGCCCAGCCCCAGCACGCCTTTGCCCTGGAATGTTGGCTTGTTGGCCTCTCTCGTGTTCTTTTTCCTCCTAGGTGCTGAGCCCAGTTGTTTAGGGCGGCTTCAGTGGGGTGGGCCACAGAGGAGAGAGAGAGAGAGAGAACTTATTTTTCTTGGCATCCGGCAGGTGCACAAGATGAAATGTAACCAAAGGTCCAGGCGAGGCAAGCAGCAGATTCCCGCAATGGCTTCCACCACCCACAGCGTCCTTCTTTGTGGAAGGCCTTTCTCCCTACATTTCCCTGTCTGATGAACAGTCTCCTTCTGTGCTTTCTAGACAGAAGACATTTCAAAGGAAAGAGGCATCGGATGCTTCTTAAAGTGGTTTAAATGCCAAAGTTTCCTTAATTAAGGAACATTTTTTTTCTGCTATTTAAAACTAATTTTAGGTTTTGAAAGTGTCCAACTCTGGCAGCGAAGATGGCTCAGTGGTCTGGAGCACTGCAGTGCAAGCAATGAGGACCTGACTTCGAATGCTTAACACCGCCACTGTAAAGCAGGGCATGGGTGCGTGCGCCTGTGGCTTCAGCATTGGGCACCCGCGTTATAGAGCTGGGCATGGGTATGCGTCCCTGTGACTTCAGCATTGGGCAGTGAAGACAGGTGGTTTCAGGGGCTCACTGGCCTGCCAGTCTACCTAAAATAGTGAGGTTCAGGGTAAGTGAAGGAATTTGTCTTGAGGAGATAAGGTGGGGAGCAATATAGCAGTATGCCTGATATCTTCCTCTGGTTCCTGGGCCCACATGGACGAGTTTACACACACACACACACACACACACACACACACACACACACACACACACACACACACACACACACACCTAGCCTATTAATTGAATTAGAGAAAGGTATTTTAATTCCAGAATTTGTAAAGCAAATTTTTACTTTGATGTACATGAAAAAATGCCATGATTTCTGATGGGCATCATACATCTATGACATGTGTGAGAAACTGCAACAACATGACATTTACACAGACATTAACATTATATGCTCAATAAACACCAAAGACTCATTAGAATATAGTAGAAGAGAAGGGAGAGTTTATGCTAAAGTATTTCTCTCCTTGGTTAGAAGACACAACCCTCTCTCCTCTCTTTGTTTTTCAAGAAAGAGTTTCTCTGTGTAGCCCTGGCTGTTCTGGAACTCTGTAGACCAGGCTGGCCACGAACTCACAGAGATCTGCTTGCCACTGGCGCCCGAGTGCTGGGATTTAAGGTGTGTACCACCGCCACCTGGCAAAAGATACCATCTTTAAACAGGGCGAACAATGTATGTCTGAGATAACAGTTCTAAGATTCCACCCACTGTAAGGCCAGGCAACCTAAGCCCCAAATTTCCATTTTTTTTTTAAAAGTCTCATATTGTGGTGGTTTAAATGAGCTGTCTCCCATAGTCTCTGGCATTTAAATGCTTGGTGCCCAGTTGGTGACCCTGTCTGAGGAGGCTTAGGAGGTGTAGCCTTGCTGGAGGAAGTGTGTCACCTGGCCTGGTTCGGAGAGCTAAAAGTCTGCTCTCTCTGTTTCCAGTTTGTGGGTGAAGATGTGAGACCCAGCTCCCCCAGTTATCATGTCTTCCTGTCGCCATGCTTGCCCGTGGTGGTAGCAAAGGACTCTCATCCCTCTGGAGCTGTAAGCCCCAAACAAACTCTTCCTTCTGCAAGTTGTCTTGGTCATGACGTTTCATCACGGCGACAGAAAAGGAACGAAAACACTTACTATCTTGCAATATTACAACAGAGTCGCTGAAGGTTATATTTAGATATTAGATGCCAAAGACCATCTGCTTCCCTTTCTTTGCCCTGCCCCTTAAAGCATTCTGATGTTCAAATGGATTTTGCATCTGGGTGGTGAGCAGTTCTGATTCCTTAAAATCGCCTCTTTCGTAAGCTTCTTCAGTATCAGCTGCAAGCAAACACAACATGTTTGCAAAGTAATAGGGAGGGAAGCTTAACACTAAAAGACAGTTAAAGTTCCTAAGCTGGGTACTGGACGATACCTGCAACCCCAGCAGTAGATAAGGCCGGGGCCGTCTTGAATTTGTGACTATACTAGTGTAAAATAGCGAGGCCCTGGTGAGGAATTTGTGACTATACTAGTGTAAAATGGCGAGGCCCTGGTGAGGAAATAAGATTGAGCCTTACTAACACCATGTGTTATCCTAAGCATAGCAGAGGCACTCCCAGTTTTGTTCCCTAGCAACCCTCCCGTAAGGGGTGATCATCCTCCGTGCTGCACATTTCGCAGGAGGGGGGATTAGTGGTCCAGCCCAGTTGTCGTCTGCCGTGGCTGCTCATTTGAGTAACCCAAGGCCCTTTTAGAAGTCGGTGTGCCCAGGCCACCATCCATCAAGCCAATTAAACCGGAGCCTGCGGAGGTGGCACCTGGGCTGCGGGGCGTTTTAAAGCCCCCCAGGTGATTACAAAGTGCAGCCAAGACTTCTCCAGGAGTTAATCACCCCGCTGGCTCCAGACTGAGGGAGTGGGGATGGAGGGCTTCCATCCAGCTTTGTTGGATGTCAGAGTCTCATTTTAACTTCTCTACGGCCTTTCCAAGTATTTAGGTTTTCTTTAAAAACAAATGGAAAAATAAAAATAATCCGAAAATAGTTATTAGGATATGTGCTTGCGTTTAAGGTAATGGTAGAAAAAATGTATAAAAGGACCCAATAATGAGATTCACATGGAAAACCTTAAACTCCCTGTCCTCCCACTTCTACCTCCAGAGTGCTGGGGTTAGAGGCGTGTGCCTATAAACATGTTCTTATACCTACAGAATCTTTTAGGAGGTTATAAAAAGAAGCAAAATAAAGTACTTTTAAAGTCAATCTATGAAACCAAATCAGCTCATCAAAAATGTCACAGCTTGCCAACCTTACTGTGATGGCAGAACCTGGGAGGCAGAGGGAAGGGGATCAGGGTCTCAAGGTCATCCTCAGCTACGTATCAAGTTTGAGAAGAGCTTAGGCTACATGCGACCTTGTCTCAGAAAAAGAAAACTGACACGAACTAGGTCCATGTCTATCCTTCCGGCCCTCAAAAGGCTGAGGCAGGGTGATTGCTGTGAGTTCGAGGCCAGCGTGAACTGCATAGTGAATTCAAGGCCAGCCTGAGCTATAAAGTGTGAGACCTTCCCTCACACACACACAAACAAGCAAAGAGTCACTAACTAGAAACATAGAAAGGGTGAGCATTCTTCCTGCATATACAGCAAGGTTTGATTAGAAGAAGTTAGGGTGATCCTAGTCATCTGGCCTCAGTGACAAGCCACCCCCAAACTCAGTAGCTTAGAACAATAAACCTGGTTATTTACTTATCTGCAACTGAGTGGCATGGACTCGTTGGCTTGGCAGTTTCTAGTTCATGGCTGTGCTGGAGTTACCTGGTACCTGCTGCCTTCAGCTGCGGTTGGAAGAGCCCAGACAGCTTTTCTTGCATGCTCACCACCTCTGCTGGAGGGTGGTGTGGTTTAGCGTCTGCTGATGCGCTTCTCCATTTCTATGGTTTTTTGTTACTCAGTGAACCTCAAGAATAGGAAAACAGAGCCACATGTCTTTTAATATTGGGTTTCAGGGTGCCTCGTTCAAATGTTTTGTTGGTCAAGGAAAGTAACAAATCCAGTTCTCTCTCAAGGTTAGAGGAGACTGATTCTGCCCCTTGTTGGACAGAGATCTGTGTCTTCAGGGGTGGAGGAGTGTCTGGAGGCCTTGTAGGAAATCTCACCACTGTAATCACAAATGTGTGAAGACTCCATAGTTTATTGGCAAGAAACTGGTTTCGCTTGGCTCTTTAAGCAGTTATTTCTTGAACATCTACTATGTGCCAGGGACCGTTCCAGCCACTGTGAAAGCAACAAACCAAGAAACAAAAGCTGCCCACCTGGAGTCTACATTTGAACGGTTCAGTTACAAGAAAACAACAGAACATAGCAAAAGACAGAGCCTGCACCTTCAGTTCAGACGGTGTGTGGATCTCCTCTGTTGCTATTTGAAGCAAGCTGCTGTGACATTAATGGTATTTGCTTTCTATTTTCTACCTAAATTCCTTGTTTGAATGACCTGTTTGTGTTGTCAGCCTGAGTGACACAGAGGCCCAAAGGTGTCTGCTAGTGGGAAATGATCCAACGACAGCTAGGTATTTCTTATCTTTGACAGCCGCACCACAAATCCCTTAGCTTCAGCATTTAGCTTGCAATGATCTCAAAAATAAATAAGTTCAAGGTGTAGAAAGCTATCAACTAATAGTCAGGTGCTTTGAACAAACATTTGTCTGGCTGGCTGCTGAGGGGACTGTGAACATGGGCTATAAAGATTAAGTGTGGCTGACACCAAGCCCTGGGTGTCCTTCTTTTTTCTTATCCATTCTCCTCTTTGTGACAATGGGCTCGTGATAGGAAAGAAGTAACTCTTGGGGTTTCTCGACTTGTATTGATGTTTCTAAAATTCTCCATTCACCAGGCTCATCTTCTACACAAAGCTGAGAGCTACCTGTCTGTGAGGCCGTTTGTCACATGTCTCCTCCTTTGAAACTTTGAATTCCCAGGATGCTGTTGCCATTGAATCACAGAAGTCTTCCTTTTCTTCCTTCCAGCACATATTCATCCATTCATTTAGCAAATAAATACTTATTTTCAAATGTTTATTTGGTTATGAAGGTAAATACTGCATGTCAGCCACTCTTCTATGGACTTGGGATACATTTACGAAGATCATAACCAAAATCTGGGCTGGGAGATAGCTCAGCGGATAAAGCATTTGCTCTGCAGGTATAAGGACCCGCGTTCAGACCTTAGAACCTGTGTAAAGCTGGCGTGGTAGCATGTGTCTGTAAGTGCAGTACTTGCGTAGCAACGTGGGAGTCAGAGATGAGTGAATCCCCAGAAGCCTATGGGGCAGCTAGCCTGGTGTGTGCAGTAGTGAACAAGAGACCCTGTCTACAGCGAGGTGGAGAGTGGGGCTGAGCCGAGCTTCTCTCTGGTCTCTACAGACGTGTTCTGGGAGGCGTGCACTGGCTCACACATGTACTCTAGCATACCCCAGAAGCACACTTTTATCCCGCCCCTGAGATGAAAACAAAACAAACAAGTACCAAATTTGGACTCTTTTAGGAATTCTATTCTAGCAGAGTAGAACAGGGGAAAAAAAACCTCTAATATATAAAAAAAATATGCAGCATGTAAAAGGTAATGAATGCCACAAAGAAACAAAAGTAAGGAAATGTTAAAAAATAGTTGCAAAATAGTACAGCAAACTACCTTAATATTTTTCCATTCTTAATGTGGCATTCCCCTCTGTATGCTATAAATATGTTTTTATTACCATTGGTTAATAAAGATGCTATTTTGACCTATAGCAGGGTAGAATATAGCCAGGCTGGAAGAGAGAGATAGAGAGAGAGTAGGTGAAGTCAGGGAGATACCATGTAGCTGCTGAAGGAGAAAGATGCCAGACACCAGCCAGAACCTTACCAGTAGGCCACAGCCTGTTGGTGATACACAGGTTAATAGAAATGGGTTAATTTAAGATGTAAGAGTTAGTTAATAAGAAACCTGAGCTAATAGGCCAAACAGTGCTGTAATTAATACAGTTTTGTGCGATTATTCAGGTCCAGGCAGCGAGGAAGGGAAAAAGCAGTCTCCTTTTACAAAATGACACCCACCATCTGGGGCATGGATCCACATGAGACCTATGAAAGCTTAAGGGAAAAAAGGAGGGCTTCTCGACCCACAAAAACAGGAGCCAAGCACAGCTTCTTCGTAGCCACATTTTTTTTTTTTAAAGATAGGCTCTGTTTGCTGGTGGTGAGCAGAGGCACAGCTTCTTTAAGAGAAGGCTTCCTGACTCATTAGCAGAGAGACAGCTTCATGGTGCATGCTGGCAGCATGAACCGCTCTGGCTCTTTCAGGAGGCCGAGCAATTGATTGGGGTTTATGGGCGGCATGCTGCAAGTTAATTGGTGGCAGCGTGGGCCAATTGCTTCAGAGAGCTGGGGTGTTAAATGTGGCCCCTGAGCTGGCAGTAAACGGACCTCTGCCATGTTGAGAAGTCGAGCAGAGTGGGATCAGCAGCCAAAGTGGCCACTCTGGTCCTAGCCATGCCTGCTTCACAGTTCACAACAGTGATCAGAAAAGGGTTACAGATACACAATAAAGACAGATTCAGACAGAAATAAACTTCTGAATGGGTCACAGTATGTTTAACAAAATGTATGTAGGCTTAGGAGAGAAAGGAAAACGAGTATAGACAGTTATAAAAAGAAGTGAAGTCTTTAAAGAGACAGTAAAAGTAATATAAAAGAGTACACACAGTCATAGATTAAAGGAGTAAAGAAAAATAAGCCATATAAAAATGGAGAATACACAGAGAGTCTGGATTATGTATATTATTGTGTTTCCTTTGAATTTTTTTGACTGCAGAGAGACATTTGTTTCTGTGGGCTGCTAAATTAAACCAACATAAAGGTATCTTGACTTCAAAATTTGGGTGTAAGGATATGTTACTTTGAAAAGTGGTTCTGTTTTGTTTCCACAGAAGATGAAACTCTGTGGATTCCTTCCAGACTAATGTGGCTTGATAAACCAAGAACCCCCCCACACCTAAAAGTTCTCCATGAACCCTAAAAATACTTCACCCAACAAAAAGCAGGAAGCAGTTTGGAGAAAGCTACACCCAAATTCCCAAAATGATTGTTTATAAATGTTTGTTTTCATTTGAAAAGGGTTGGGTATAAATTGTTAATGGTCACAGTCAATTTCTTTCTAAAAAAAAGGGGGGGAGATATGATATAGAGATGAATACTTTGCATTGGTATGGATCTTGGTCTGTTGATACAAATTTAAGTTTGATTTTGTTACACCATGTGTACATATTTTGGCTCTTGTTTGAGGTATTATGTTTAGACAGCTCATTTAAAAATGTAATGATCATTAAAAATTGCAGGTTAATAGGTAGTCATTTATAATAGTCAAACTTGTAGTCCTATTAGTTAGATTTTCTAGATATATAGAGATATATTTCAGTTAGATAATCTTCAACACTTCAAAGACCTATGGAATATGGCATTTAAAATGTTTTATGAACTTAGATTTTTCTCAAACAATGAGACATATCTACTTCTGAAAGCACCAATTACTTCAGAGAGATTGATGGGCATTGAAGAAACTCATTATGGAATTTGCCTTCAATATGACAAGGCTAGCCATCTGGGCAAGAAATTGCTTTTTCCTGGACTGCTTGATGGTATGCTGTATGAACTGGACATGCAGGACCCACAGAAAAGTAACTGCTGATCTTTCCAAAAGATGGGATGGTTCTTCAGGATTCCTGCTTCACAGAGGAAACTTCCAGACATTCTGCAGGACATGGAAGAAAGTGACTGACAAACTTCCAATATAGGCAAAACAGTCTTTCAAATTTCCTGCTTCATGGAAAAGTCTACCTGACACTATGGGTTTATAAGCTGAAGATGGTTGCCCCAATGATACAGAAGAACTTTGGGTGGCTGTCCAGGCAGTGAGATGTCTCTGTCAATTCTAGAGTTTTGTAAGTTACTTATAATGCACTTCCTGTTTACTTAGTTAATATTATATCCTTCTGAGGTCTTCGATGGAGTTGAATACAGATAGTTACAGTTTTCCTTAGTTATGATAAAAGATAAATTAGATATGAAGCTTGAGATACACATAGAAATATTGTAACTGTAATTCTTGCTTGATACCTGTTTTGTTATATGTAATTTTACTATGTTAAAGTTAAAACTGTCCTTTTTATTTAGACAGAAAAAGGGAGATTATGTAGAATTCCTCTCTGTATGCTATGAATATGTTTTATTGCCATTGGTTAATAAAGAAGCTGCTTTGGCCCATAGCAGGGCAGAATATAGCCAGGCTGGAAGCAATATATATATATATATAGAGAGAGAGAGAGAGTAGGTGGAGTCAGAGAGACACCATGTAGTTGCCAAAGGAGAAAGATGTCAGAACAGAACCTTACTCAGTAAGCCACATCCTGGTGGTGATACACAGATTAATAGAAATGGGTTAATTTAAGAAGTAAGAGTTAGTTAATAAGAAGCCTGAGCTAATAGGGCAAACAGTGTTGTAACTAACATAGTTTCTGTGTGATTATTTGGGTCTGGGCAGCAAGGAAACAAAAGAGCAGTCTCCTTCTATACATTCTGCTCTGTGTTCTTTTGCACTTTGATTCGCTCTGTGTGGTATGTGCATGCATATGTTTTACATATTTCTGCAACCACTGAGAGCAGGATAGAGATGCTAGGCTTGTTTATCACTAATCTGGCCTAGTATTTTAGAACAAGGATATTCTTCCCTGGGATTATTAAAATCAAGAAACTGAGGTCTATATATGCCATCCATTGCTTCCTACATACACCTAGTTTTGAACAATTTCTCATTTTGTCCTTTTGAACTCTTTCCCTCTTCCTCTTTCCTCTTTCCTCCCTCTCTCATGCCCTTTTCCCCCAACTCTCTCTCTGTGTATGAGTGTATGCATGTGTGTATGTGTGTAGGATAGAGGTTATCATTGGATATCTTCCTTAATCATTCTCCACCTCATTTTTCCTTCCTTCCTTCTTTCCTTCCTTCCTTCCTCCTTCCTTCCTTCCTTTCTTTCTTCTCTCTCTCTCTCTTTCTTTCTGAGACAAGGTCACTCACCTACTCTGGAGCTCATGAGTTTTGCTAGACTATCTAGCCTGTGAGCCCCAAGGACCCAGCTGCCTCCACCTCCCCAGTGCTGGGATTATAGGCTCATGCTCCTATGCCAGGCTTTCGTCCACAGGCACTGGAGATTGAAGTCAAGTCCCCATGCAGAAGGAGCACTTTACCAGGTTAGCTCACTCACCTAACTGTGACTTAACTTTATGAAAAATGGCAGTTAATTTTTAGAATGTCTTCAATTAGGTTCATCAGCTGTTTCTTAATGAAGTATTTGCAATATTTATTTGTAATAGAGGAAATTTGAAAATAATTTAATGTGACATTCTTGGGGTTTAGCTAAATTAATTTAGATATACCTATACTATGTGATATTATGCAAATATCAAAATGGCAATATAGGGGCTGGACAGGTGGTTCAGTGGTTAAAGGCACTTTCAGAGGACCCCAGTTTGGTTTCTAGCACCTTGTCAGATGGCTCATAACCATTACCTTCCAGCCTGTGAGGGCTACTTGCACTCAGGTGTACATACCCCCATACATAAACATTATTAAAAACTATTTTAAAATCTTAACAAATGACAGTAGAGACACTTAAATATTGACACAAAGGGTTGCCCCATACATTAAGAACAAAAGACAATGTACAAAGCACTTTGTATTAATGATCCAGTCTTTAAGTATACAGTCACACAGCAAGATTTGCATTTTAGTAATAGTGACCTGTGGAGGCCATTGCTTTCTCTGGATCGTAGCTGGAGACATTCCCTTTCAAGTTCATTATGTGTTCTGCTTTCCTAGATGAAGACTGTCAGCGACATTTTACAAAACAAACAAACAAACAAAAAACCAAAAAAACAGCCCTACTGTGAGCCTACACTAGTGCACATTACACTGTATCTCTGCAGGCTCCATTGCCAGGGTGGCGGGTAGCCTGCTACTGACACTTTTAGTTTATTTAGTAAGTAGTTGGGGTGATACACTTATCTTTCCCCAGCTGTAACAATGTGTTAATCCAAGGTATGGCCTGCTCCTACTGAGATGTCGAGGTGTGCGGTAGCTTCCATCTTCTATACCTCATTGCTCTTACTTTCTTCTTTTGTCCAGTCTTAGTCTCTCTCTCTTTTTATGTTTGTTTCTCCTGTCATCCCACCTTTATTTGTTTACTCAGAAGGAAATTCTCAGTCGCTTGTGGTGGTACCCGTTACCCACGTGCTTTAGATGCTGAGGCAGGAGAACCATGAGTTCGGACTGGGCTGCATAGTGAGACCGTCTCAAAAGAGAAAAGAAAATGAAACAAAAAACCAAGCAAACAATAATAACCACAGCAGTAACAGTAAAAAAGAGAGACTTCCCCTTACTGTCTGTGAGCATCTCATTGATGATGTAAAGTTTGAGGTGACCTGGCAGATGAGAGCACCTGCTGCTCTTCCAGAGGACGGGAGGTGACTTCTCAGAACCCACATCTGCTGGATCAGAACTGCCTGTGAGTCCAGCTCTGGGGGAAGTCAGATGCCCTTTATGGCCTCTCCAGGTATCTACACACATGGACATACACTCACATAGACAAACAGACAAGACAGACAGACATATACATACACAAAACAAAACTGAACAACTTGTTAAGTGACAAATGAGGATAAAATTATGTAATACAGGAAAAGCGAAGCTGACATTTTTGAGTGTTTGCCTTACATCAGGCCCTGGGTTATGCAAGTTACAGGCATTTTTTCATAATTCGCCAGAACTATTCTGCAGTTGGGCCTAGGGTTTTTGTAGTTTTCAGATAAGGAAGGCCACACATTGTTTTTCATTTCTGTTTCATTATTTTTTTTTCCTTTCAAATGTGACCAGGTCTTTCTTAACTTTAAAAGGGAGTGGAACCTTTTCCTTTATTCTTGAAAATGTCTAATCTTCCACATCCTAAGAGTAGAGACAAGAAAAAGCTGTTAGTGAGTGGGCATTTTCTGGGGTTTCTGGGGTCCTAGGGTTTGTGGGAGGAAATTGCACAACTTGTCCTTGGGCTGGAAAGGCCCTGCCGTCCTCTGTCTGTGCTGGTGCCCATGGCTGCAGAGCACACAGGACACAGGGCTCATAGACAGTGCTGGGGTGGCTGAGCTGGCTCGGGAGAAGGTCCTTGGCTAAGGCAGATAGAACAATGGACCTGCCCAGGCATTTTGGCAGAGACAGGAATATCTGATGGAAGAGACAATGGAAAGAAGCAGAAATGATCCAGCAACTCGTCTTGTAAGGCCAGAGAGTGTGGTTGCTCATTTATCTACTGGATGGTGCTGTCCTAGAATGGTACTCTATGATGCCACACAGTTATGTTGTGTGCTTTCACTGTGAGTGTTAAGTAAACAGGAAGTCATGGTTGCTCACGGGATGGAGTTTGGAGGCTAGTTTGCTCCTTCTTTACATTTATTTTTTTGGGGGGCAGAGTCTCATTATATAGTTCATACTGGTCTCAAATTGTAGCTTCTTCTGCCTCAGCTTTCTAAGGGCTGAGGTTATAGACAGCAACATTACACCTGGCCCACCAGGTTGGTCCTGTAGAATCTCTCTACAGACAGTCACTCTGTTAGTTACTTTTCTCAGTGCTGTAGCAGACTACCAGACAGAAATGAGTTCAGAGCGAAAAGGCCTATTCTGGGTCATAGTTTCTGGGGTTTAAGTCTGTTAATGGTAGGAGAAGCACAGTGGTGGAATCAGCTCAGTACATGGCTAGGGGAATATAAGGTGGCTGCTTGTCCACAGAGTAGCAGACAAGGTAGTCTAAACTCCGAAGGCTTACCTGAGTGATAAACTTCCACCAACCAAGCCCTGTCTCCTGATGGCACCACAGCCTTCAGCATAGTGCCATGAGCCTGGTATAGAATACTCAAAATATGAGCCAGTGGGCAGCATTTGGATTCAAACTACACCATTTGTTATTCAGCAAGGTGCTCACTGGCAGAGAAGTCAAGGAAAGCAGTGCAAAGGAAGCCATTGTAAGCCCATAAGATACAGAATCAGGGTCAGTGAGTTAGTGTAATACCTGGAATATGGAGATACTAATCTTTTGAAAAAGTAACAGCTCCTTGCCCCTCACCTCCTGCGACAGATGATAGAGCTGATTCTCCCCCTTACCAGCTGCAGCACTCAGGAAAGTGGACCTTGCACCTTGCCAGGCAGTACAGTAGAACTGACCCTGTTGGTGGAGGCATGGGTGAGCCAGCCTTTAAGTTGTGGGCATGGGAGAGCTGTCCCCATCACTTATCAATTCCTGAGGCAGGTGGGAAAGCTGGCTCTGAGATCATAAGAGCTGAAGAGCTGTCCCTGCCCCAACCAGTGGCAAAGCTTGGGAGATCAGGTCCTGCACCTCACCTGTGGTGCCAACCCTGTGGGCAGAGGTATGGTTGAATCAGCCCCGAAGTTGTAAGCTTGGGAGAGCTATTCCCATTACTTGTCTGTCATGTGGCAATTTGGGTGGGGGAGAGACACTCCCCATCAATGCCTGAGGCAGGTGGAAAAGCTGGCCCTGAGGTCATAAGAGCAGGAGATCTGTTCCTGTCCCTTGTTAACTGCAGCACTTGGGAGAATGGTTCCTATACCTTGCCTGGGCATCACATGGATGAAGGCATAAGTCACAAAACAATCCCACGCCAGTTTGGAATTATGATTAATAAAAGGGTTATTTATTTAAAGGGAAAAACTTACAGATCACTGTCCTAGGCAACAGCTCTCTGCACAACCAGGAAAGGAGTCTAGTAGCTGGAAGAGGAGCTGGAAGCAAAAGGGGAGAGAGCAGGGCTACCACTGCTTTTTAAAGCAAAAGAGACCATGCCCAAGTGGGCTGCTTTCTTAAAGGCTATTGGCTGAAGGAGTGGAAGGAACTCCCGCAACACCTCCCTCTTTTGTTTAAGTAAGAGACTTCCAAACCCGATACAAAACAATATACACTAGAAACAGATATCAAGTATAAGATTAGAATTACCATCAGCACAAACACTATTAAGCAAGGAACATATGCTAAATGTTTTAATAAACATTCTATCCTAAGGAGTCTAGGACTTGTATTGGAAATGGCTTGGATAGATCATAAGAGGACGGTAACTATGATTATCTAATCTTCAACTCTATCAAAGGCCTGAGAAGGGAGATAATATTACTTGAGCAGGCAGGAAATACAATCAAATAGCTTCCAAAGCTAGCAATATATGACAGAGACGACTGGCTACCTGGACAATCACCCAAAGTCTCATTTGCAACGTTGAAGCAACCAACTTTGGCTAAGGCCTAGAATAACTGACAGACCATTTTCAAAGGCAAGAAATTTTTCAAAACCATCTTACCCTGTCTTGGCAGGATTTGACAGTCCTGTTTATCCATTTCTGGATACTATATCTTGTCAGTGGTTGAGGCATGGGCATTTCTTTGCCCAAAGGCCAGTTTTTGCCAAGAAGAAAACAGGCTCCAAGTGGAGTGTCTTTGGTGCTGAACATTCTTTCAGGAATAGATCGGTGCTGCCAGGAGCAATCATGTCTCATATCAACAAAACCCTAAGTTATCTAAATGCCATGTTCCACAGCTCCTTGAAGTGGTTGAAGACTTTCTTTACTTCTTCAGACATCCTTTCTAAAGTATCTTTATTTGAATCAGATAACAAAATATCATCCATGTAATGGTAAATTATAGACTTAGGAAATTGCTTATGAATTATTTCCAATGGCTGACTTACAAAATATTGGCACAATGTGAGACTATTGAGCATCCCATGTGGGAGGATAGTCCATTGATATCTCCTAGTAGGCTGAGAATTATTATAAGTAGGCACTGTGAAGGCAAATTTTTCTCTATCCTTTTCTTCTAATGGTATAGCAAAAAAACAGTCTTTCAAATCAATAACTATAAGAGGCCATCCTTTTGGTAATAGAGAAGGCAAAAGAATCCCAGATTGTAGAGGGCCCATAGGTTGAATTACCTTGTTGACAGCTCTTAGATCTGTCACTATTCTCCATTTACCAGATTTCTTTTTTACAACAAACACAGGAGAATTCCCAGGGCTGGTTAATTCTTCAGTATGGTGAGCATCTAGTTGCTCTCGTACCAGCTGTTCCAAAGCCTGTAATTTATCTTCAGCTAGAGGCCACTGCTTGGTCCATATTGGCTTCTCAGTTAACCATTTTAAAGGTAAGGCTGTTGGTACCTCTAAAGGT
Source organism: Ondatra zibethicus (assembly GCA_004026605.1). Classification (NCBI taxonomy): domain Eukaryota; kingdom Metazoa; phylum Chordata; class Mammalia; order Rodentia; family Cricetidae; genus Ondatra; species Ondatra zibethicus. The sequence goes on along the minus strand of PVIU01008006.1, from coordinate 18,579 downwards.
ATATTGGTTGCTGTATGTTCTTGTACAGCCTGAATGGTTGGTGACCTTTTTCCTTATACCTCATTATATCCTTCCCAGAATTATGAGTTCCTGGGGCTTCAGGAATGTTAATCTGGGTATTCCATTGCTGTAGCAGGTCACGACCCCATAAATTTATTGCAATATTGGCTATATATGGCCTTAGTCTTCCTATTTGCCCTTCAGGCCCTATGCATTCAACCCATCTTGTACTTTGTTTTACATGAGATAGGGTTCCAACTCCCAGGAACTGAACATCTACCTCTTGAAGAGGCCAATTCGGATGCCAAGATTCTGGAGTAATGATACTTACATCTGCACCCGTGTCTAATAAGACTTCAATAAAAATGCCATTTATAAAAACTCCAAGCTTTGGTCTTTGATCATTACTAGAAGTCTGCCAAAATATATGTTTACTCTGTCCTACTGGATTTTTTGACTTATCCTCCACATTTAACCCATCATTTAGACCAGTATTTCTTTTTACAGCACGCATTGGATTTTTAAATTTTCTTGGTGAGACATGTTCTCCACTGTAACTGGGAATGACTGGGCCACTTTTTGCATGGGGGCCTGCAAGAGGCCCCTCAAGGGGTTTTCCGATGGTATTGTGGTGCCTTCTCTGTCTGTTGTTGACCTCCATTCATTGGTTCAATGTTGGCCTTTACCACACCTCCTACATATACCTGAAGGCTGAGGTCTCCTATTTTTGTCATTTCCAGAGGAGATATTATTCCTAGAAATTCCTTGCCTGCAATGCCTTTTCAGATGTCCTAATTTACCACAATTAAAACATTTGGCAGTTTGATGTCTCCTCATTGCTTTGGAAATTGCTTCTCCTACCCAAGATTCATCATTATAGCCAAACGTCTCAACATTCATCGTATGCTGAATCCATTCATCCATGGGTGCTGGTCTAGACCTTAAAGGCCCAATTATCTTTTTACATCCTAAGTTTGCATTTTCAAAAGCCAGAGATTCAAGAATTATTCATCTAGCTTCTGGCTTTGTTACTCCTATTTTCAGAGCCTTAATTAATCTTTGCAAAAAGGCAGTAAAGGGTTCTCTCTGTTCCTGTCTAACCCTGGTATATTATTCGATCCTCTTCCTTAGTTTTTGTATCCTATCCCAAGCATTTAAGGCTGCTTTGTGGCATAGGGATAATACTTTTTTGTTGTAAAGAGCTTGGACCTGTGGACCAGCATATGCTCCTATGCCAGGAATTTGATCTTGGGAAACCTCCACACCTTTTGCTCTTCCTTGCTGTTCCATATGTTTGGATTCTTCTCTGAAATAAATTCCAAACATCAAGGAAGGTCCATCATCCAATACTGCGGACAGTAACTGAGAGAAATCATGTGAGATAGCTCTGACATTAGAAGCCCAAGTCCTTATCATTTCCTTAACAAATGCAGATTGCAAGCCATAACTAATGACAGCTTGCTTAATTTCTTTTTGATCATTCATTCCTATTGGCATCCATATACCTTCTTTGGCTCCCTTTGAGCCTTTAGAAGTTGATGCTTTGTCAGAGTAAATTACAGGGTATGACACTAAAACCTTGGGTAAACCAGTTCTGACAGCCAGTGGTGACGTTGTATCCTGTCCTTATGCCTTCTTACCCTTTTCACCAGCTCCAATAGTTTCCTCAATCATTTCACATCTTTTTATCATTGTCTCTCATAAAGCCTGAATCTCCTGACCTGCATATGTTTCTAGTGATTTCACTAAAGTATCAACTTTTTGGTCTCCATTCTGCACCTGTGATTCCAAGGTTTTAATGTTTCCCTTCAAAGATAACATGTCCTCCTTGAACTTTTCTTGGATATTGTGTAGCTTGCCATTCTGGAGGTACATTCTGTCTGTTACCTTATCAAAATTTTGTGATAACTTCTGAATGTCAAATTCAATAGTATGAGCCCTTTCAGGTAACTTCCTAGTACCCTTGGATATGGAGTCAATTTTGCCTATCATAGTATCCACTTGTTCAGATAACCTCTGATTTTCAATAATTTTAATCCTTTCAACTAGCCATTCATTATTAGTCTGTAAAGATTGTATTGTTCCTAGGAGTGCCATATTCTTCCTTAATGATAGAATATGGAGAAGAAAGCTGAAACCTAGTAACCAGTAAATTGAGGTATCCCTATAGTCATATAAACCTTGCATGATATAATCCATTGTATTAGTAAAGAAAGCAGTAAAAGTTGCAATGGAAATGAAAATTGCCATACTACCTATTATCCAGCAGGTGGCACTGTTGCTGAGTCGTGACTAGAACCAATGCAAAGGTAACAGAAACTCGGTCCTGTTTCAGTGTCTGCCTTAGTATTTGTTAAAGACTGGGAAATATGAGTTGCTCAACAAAGTAAATGTAATTAAATCAATTCCATACACAGAACCAGAAACCCAGAATCCAGGGGCAGAGAACAGCAAGCCAGAAGCTGCGTATGCCTCCATGTGACAAAGAGTTGCCCCAAGGGGTCGCAGTGTTTGGCAACCGCTTATGCTCTGACTTGCACTGCTTAAGCGCTGTGCTGCAAGGGGGATTTAAAAACTGCTCAGAGAAGAGCAAACCAGGTGGCAGAGACTGTCCAGGCCTGTGGAGCCCAGGAGGCATGGAGTTTAAATCCACGTGGGGAGGCAAATGATAGGGTTCATGGGGACTTGAAGCCAATCCAAGGCATGTAAAGAGAAAATATAAAGAATTGCAGCAAGAAAAGCCACTACGTGATATTCTATATTGAACTGCTGGCTCCACACACAGGCCACGGCTGAGGGAGGGCTCATACCAAGCTGAGCTGGCGACAGGCAGCTGAGCCAGGGGTGGGGTATAAAACCAAACATTGGGCGCCAGATGAAGGCATAAGTCACAAAACAATCCCACACCAGTTTGGAATATTGATTAATAAAAGGGTTATTTATTTAAAGGGAAAAACATACAGATCACCGTCCTAGACAACAGCCCTCCGCATGACCAGGAAAGGAGTCTAGTAGCCGGAAGCGGAGCTGGAAGCAAAAGGGGAGAGAGCAGGGCTACTGCTGCTTTTTAAAGCGAAAGAGACCATGCCCAAGTGGGCTGGTATCTTAAAGGCTATTGGCTGAAGGAGTGGAAGGAGCTCCCGCAGCACATGGAGCTGGCCCTGAAGGTATAGATATGGGAGAACTGACCTTGAGGATGTGAAAGCAGGAGAACTGGCCCCCACCCCTTGCTCACCACTGTAAGTGGTGAACTAGCCAGGGCAATGCTAGAGAACTCACCCTGGTAGTGACAGGGGAGAGCTGGTGGACTGACCAGCCCTGAAACTACCCAGGCTAAGAACCAGGGTTATGGGTTGATCCAACAGCCACCCCATCTGTGATCTGCTGGAGCACGGAGGGGATAGGGTAGGTGTCAGTCCTGTGGACCAGGGCTGCAGAATCTCTACAATACAGGGCAGCAATAGGATGTCCAGGAAGAGTCCCAGTGAGGGTCCAGCATTGATGGTGAAACAGAGACCCGAGGCCTGGAACTAGACCAATAATCTTTTGTGATAAACACCTGCATGAAAAAATGTGTGGATAAAGGCATTTACTGTGTGACTCACTGTGTCACACTGCAGCTTCTGTGTCAAAATTTCCCCCTTTTCCCTCTACCTCTCCTTTTTTTCTCTTAAATTTTATTTTATTCTGGGAGTGAGAGAGATGGGTGGGATCAGGAGTCATGATGTGAAAGGCAAATAATAATAACAAATAAAAAGAAAGGAAAAAAAAAGACAGCCTAAAATATGTCCTCACACAATTTAAACAATTTAGGAATCATTGAAAACCACTCTGTGAAGCGATGTATTGTAAAAATTTACTCTTAAAGACAAAAGGTGCTGAGAATGAAGTCTTGATGCCTCCACCAAGTCTCTTTATCTGTTCATCTGTCTTTTGAGACTAGGTCCCATGCAACCCAAGCTTGCTTTGAGCTCCCTGTGTCGCTCAGGACTGACTTAACTCTTGAACCTCCTGCCCACTTCTCCCAAGTCCCAGGATGCAGGCCTGAGGCACTCTACAGGCGCAAAGCCTCGCTCAAGGGTCTTTACTTTGTTCTTATTTTCCCTGTATTATATTTATACGGAAGAGGGAAATACATAGTAAGGAAGGTAAGCAAGCTTATTTGTTAAAATCATAGGAAGTTCACTCCATCTTAGTTCTGGAACCTTTTAACGCTGATTGGCTTTAGATTCCTTAGGCCGCTGGTGTCTATCCTAATCCTAGGGCAGAGCAACAGCTCCCAAGATCAGAAGTGTGGGTTTATAAGGAAAATGATCAGCTGGGCACCTGGGAGGCAGAGTTTCAGGCTAGCCGGAGCTACACAGCAAGACCCTGTCTCAAAACAAATCAAAAAGGAAAGAAAATGAATTCTCTCATGTGTGATTAAGGGTTATGAGATAGAGTAACCCAGGTGGGCTCAATCACCTTCACAAATGCCCTCAGGAGAGAGGAGGAGGGACATTAGATAGACATTTGGACAGAAGAGGAGGCCAAGTGTTCCGAGAGGCTGTTTTATGGACAAGAAGAGAGAGAGGAGGAGCCATGCTTTATTTCCAACTACTTGAATAAATTCCTATGTCTAGTTTTTTTTATTTGGCAGGTGGAAAATCCAATAGTTCGTGCCAGCTCTATTCTAGATCAAACAGGTTTAAGGTGACTTAAATTGCGTTCACTGATCAGCACCAGTTTTTCTCTTGTTCCCTTCTCTTCAGCCCCTCCTGAGCCCTGGCCAGAGGAGCGTAGCCTCACCACTCTGCTGGTGACTTGTATCTCTCAACGCTGCTTCTTCTGGTTCTACGTGAGTGCTCTGTAGACATTTTCCACCTTTTCCTCTCAACGCTGCTTCTTCTGGTTCTACGTGAGTGCTCTGTAGACATTTTCCACCTTTTCCTCTCAACGCTGCTTCTTCTGGTTCTACGTGAGTGCTCTGTAGACATTTTCCACCTTTTCCTCTCAACGCTGCTTCTTCTGGTTCTACGTGAGTGCTCTGTAGACATTTTCCACCTTTTCCTCTCAATGCTGCTTCTTCTGGTTCTACGTGAGTGCTCTGTAGACATTTTCCACCTTTTCCTGTCCT
>PVIU01008006.1:0-13363 GCA_004026605.1 Ondatra zibethicus | reverse complement strand
GGAGTGCGTCACTCTGCCATAAGACAGAGTCAGTGTGGGGAGGCCCCCCTTCTTCTTGGTAGTTCCAGTGATTTCATTTATGCCCCTCTCTTCTAAGGTCCCTCTACATGTTTGACGTTTGGAACTCATAGCCAGAGGGAATCACAAACTGTTTATCCTTTCTGTTACTGTTAGCTTCATAAAGTCTCAGGGTGAACAACTAACTCTCCAGGAATTATTATAGATGAGCGTCTGGGGCTAGCAAGCCATACGTAACTGTTCAGAGTGAAAATTCCAGTGTTCAGAATAGTGGCCCCCTTAAAGAATTCCGTATTTATATCTTAAGAGTTGTGTAGATGCTCTCAGTTTTAGTTATATTGTTATGATCTGGCCGAAAGCAGCCACTAACCTCCTGTGTAGATCGTTCTCTATCTGTTGTTAGATCTGTTTAACTGCTATGGAAAAATATCCCACAGACATTTATGGAAATTTTTATATGGCTTTATGAAAATTATTTTAACTTTGTTAGATAGACAATGATACTATGATTTGCTAGAGGCTAAGGTGTGTGCTAAATGGTTTAGAGGTAGCATGTCATAAAATCTGTAATTTACTTTTACATAAGTTAGCAAGAGTATGTGCATTGTATGTATGCAGGTCGTATGGATATATGTGTTTGTGTTGTATAGTATGTAGGATGTGTTTTTGTGTGACATGGATGGTATGCATTATATATTACATGTATGTACAGTATATCTCATGTATTTATATGTATATATGTATATTGTTTGTTATGTGGTAGATAGGCTATATATACATATGTGAGGTATAAGTGTGTGTGTATGTTGTGTGGTACATTTATTTCAGTCTCATTCCCTCTTCACTATTTATACTTCCAAACACAGATCAGGTATCTGGTGAGACAGGAGGAAGAAAACCACATATATCAAACCCATGATCAGTTAAGTCTAAGTAAAGGGTTATGAATATTCACTGTGATAGTTTCAACTTTCCTTTAAATTCAGAATATTAAAAAAATAAAACAAACTTGGAAAAAGGACGCTTAGGACTGTACTAGACAGGGTGGCGAGAATTTTGACTTTGTCATTTAATGGTTGTGTGTCACTGGGCAAATTGTTGAATCTGTCAACATCCTACCTTCTTCTGCAAAACAATAATAGGAAGAAAAGTATTGTCACAATTTTGGTATTCTTGTTAGGTAAAGTGAGAAAATACAGGAGAAATACTCACTACTGGTCAGAAAATGCTTACTATTCACCAAGTAAACCATTTCATTATCGTTGTGCTCTCAGGACCTTTCTGGGTCACAGGACTTTAGGACATGATCTGGACTGCTCAGCAGCCATTCAGCACTGGGGCAGACAGGAGTTTTCACAGATTAGGGTGATGGGAGTGCTGTTTGAAAGCCTTCTTTGTGAAAAGGTGGGGTTACCTCTTCAACTTATTCTGAAACTGGGGCAGCTGTGAGTCTCCCATGGGACTTCCAGAGCTAGGGAAATGCCAGGAAACTAGCTTGGGAAGAGAAAGGTTCTGGACAGAAGCCAAGAGTCTTTCTTTGGCAAGACCCTAGGTCATAAGTAGTCAGTGCTGTGCCGTAAATTCTGCATCGCCTGAAAGCAATTGAAAACATTTTGTTTCATCTGAGAGCAGGGCACACATAGTGAGCTCAGGAAGAGATGCTCTCTCACCTTGGTACCAGCTAACTCATCTGGGTATTTATTGGGTAGAGTAAGGCAAAGTCGTGCGTTTCCTCAAGGCACTATGTATTTATTTACTTACTCAAACGTCCATTTGTTTAGATAATGCACACTGAGCCCCTGCCACAGAAGACACCTCTGCATGTTGCTTTCCAAGATCTTGCTTTGTTTCTACCCCATGCATTTTCTTCTCAGCCCACATAATAGATGTCTATGGAGAAATACAATTACAAATTTATTTTCATCTTTCAGATGCACTGGAGCAGATTTAAGGTCTCTGATAAGAGTGGATTCTTGTTTTTGTTCTTGTCGGCATAGCCTTATGAAGGCTGTCCTGGTCTGTGAGCAGGTTCTGAGAGCCCAGCAGTAATAGAACAGAATCAGATTCGCCCTTTGTCAGGACTTTATATTTACTCTTTCCTTGAAGTAGGGAAGGTGTGCATACTGCCTTGGAGCTTGTGTGAACAGAAAGCAAGTCTTGTTATGAAGTTTTCATGTATCAACACTTGTGACTTCACACACACACACACACACACACACACACACACACACACACACACCTGTTGTACTTTTAGTCACCAACTCGTGTGTTTATCCATTGTTCATGTTTTCCAATCATGTTTAAAACCTCGAGATCCTCAGGATGTTCAGATGGCATCTGATGTCTGTCTGTCTGTCTACCTTTCTGTTTCCTTGAGAGAGGGTCTCACTTTGTATCTCTAACTGGCTTGGAACTTGTTATGTAGACCAGGATGGCCCTAAACTCTCTTAGATGACCCTGTCTCTGCCTCTGAGGCATGTGTCACTGCCCCTAGACTGATATCTTTATTCACAATTTATTTTATAAGAAGTATTAAAAAACTTTAAGTCTTTTAATTGTGATAAATATGAGCCTATACTGAAAATGCAAATAAAACTAATCATATCAAAAGGGTATTGGAGTACTCTAATTTGTGATGCTTATAAGTTGCACTTTTGTGAGAAGCATACGTTAGAAACAAATAAAGAGATTGGAATATACCAGGAAACGAAGTTTGCCAGATTTGTGAATGGCAAGACTAAAAATATTTTAGGATTTAAAAAGTCTGTGTGGCAAAATGGGGCAACACTTTGAATTTTAAATACTACAAACTGGATCCTTTTCTTATTCTCTTCCTTGTGTCAATAAATAGTAGTCCTGGTAACTTAGCAGTGTCTGGCTGGTAATCCATGCTTGGTGAGCAGGCACTGATTACTATAAACACGACACAGAAATGAAAGTTAAAGGTTTATTGCCAACTGCTTGAAGCTTCAGTTAGTATGTCTGTGAAATGCTTGTATTAGATGGGTAACAGAATGCCCTCCCAATTCACTGAAAAGTAGCGGGATGCACTCCTCAAAAGAACCATTGAGAAAGAAAAAGAAAGACAGGCAGAAAATAATATTTTAAAAATATGTCAGTGATTCTTTGATAATCTTCCCTTTAACAGGATCCTCCCTGTTTAATCTAGGTATATCTTAGTGATTTGGAAGGACTAGAATGTAGTATATATAGTACCTTTGAGCTCCAAGGATGGGTCAGACGAGGCCACGTGGTTTTGGGTTGGTCTCTTAGGCTCCTCACTTTCAGTAGAAGTCCTTTGCCAAGTGGGAAGTGAGACATAGATCCTACAGGCTGTTTTGGCGAGGGTGGATGCAGGCCACAACACTCCCAGCCTGCTCAGGAGCAGATGGAGATGCCAGATGCAGGACTGAACAATCTTGCACAGCTATCCAGGCAAGGCTTTCGAGGCCATAGCCTGGGGAGACATTCAAATGCAGCCGTGTGAGAGACCTCATGTGACAGCTTCGTAGCCCAGCCTCCCCCCTCCCCCAATTCCTTAGCCTCAAAACTGTGACAAGATTGTAGTTTAAATTGTGGAATAAATTTTATACAGCATAATTGACTGGTTTCAAGCATTTTAAGGAAACAATAGAAGCAAATGTTCCAAGTGCCGTCATTGTTAGCAAGAGCCATGGCATTTTGTGATTTCCTCCATTTGGGTTGGGCTGTGGTAACTTCAGTAACAACAGTGATTTGGACTTCCACAGCTAAGGTAACTTGTTTCTCTACATTCTTGCCATCTCTGTCCCATCAGCCTACAGTAATGGCCAACCAGGAAAGATAGTTATTGATCACCTAACATTATTTAATTTAGCATTCAGTTACCTCTAGCAATGGCCAACTGGGGACCAAAAGGGGAAACTTTCCAATCTCCTTCCTACCCAGTCTCTGTTCTGCTGTGTAAACCTGATCTCTCCTCAGCACCCCTGCCATGCTGCTATCTGTCTCCATGGTGCTAATAGCTCTTTTAGTAACGCTGGAAAGAGAACAATACATCTCAGTGTACCCCTTGAGCCCTAAGCCTGAAACCTTTCAACTTTCCTGCTGTGAGACTCTTTGAGAGGGTACCCTCCTTGCCAGAATTGTGTCTCCCATCATCTCTACTCCCATCCTCTCCAAGGATCCTGACCTGCAACTCAGCACCAGCCATGGTTCTCAGTGAACCAGTTTTTCCTAGACTCACTCTTGATTCTGGTGCTTTCCCTTGTGAGGAGTTGTTGTCCAGAGCCAGGGAGGAGGCAGCTGTGTTTTGCTCAAAGTCATTGGTGGATGTTGGATTATTTTGCTCCTCTCTGACATTCTAGAACAAGATACTTGCTTTCCCAAGATTCTTTGCTGCTGAGTAGCAGACGATGAATCATGGTGGAATAGATGTGTTCCGTGATTGGTCACATAGGCTCAAAGTTCTATTCCACCTCTTCCCTTTTGGGCTTTGTTAGAATCCCTTTCCATTGGTTTCTGGGGAGGCAGGAAGAGTGTGTAGGTTGTGATAGTTTTCTGGACAGATGAATAGAGTTGTTTCACATCTTGTTTCCATTATGGTGACTTACATCTCTCTGCCTCATATTTAAAGCAACTTGGATGCACAATCTGGGGAGAATTTCATGGGCCTATGACAGGGAACTTCAGTGGCTCCTCCCTCCCTTCCTTCCTTCCTTCCTTCCTTCCTTCCTTCCTTCCTTCCTTCCTTCCTTCCTTCCTGTCTTCTTCCCTTTCATCTTCCCTTCATCTCTCTTTTCTTTCTTTCCACTCTTCTTTCCTACATTCTTTTCCTCTCTTGATGCAAGAGAGAAGTTATTGCTAATATTTTTCCTTTTGTGTTTTTTACGCCTAAAGGCAGAAGTTATTGTATTCGAACCAACATTTATTAACCACCCACTCTGTGCTTCCCACAGTCCTAACTATGGAAACTATGAATGAACAGCATAAAATCCTTGGCTTAATACAGTTTGATTGAATTAGTGGGTGCTGAATTCTACGGAGGAGGGGAAAGCACACTGAACAAGATAGGGGAAGAGAGTGGTCATGACTGGTCCAAACTTTAAGTCTACTGTAGCTTTCCATAACTGATGTCTGAGCAAAGATAAGAAGGAACTTGTGGTGGACAGAATAATGGTCCCTTCCAGAACTTTTCTACAGCCTAATCCCTGATATCTGTGGTTATGTTGTCTTGTGTACAAAACAGACATTGCAGGTGCGATTGATGATCTTGAGAGAGGAGACTTTATTTGGAGTTGCTCAGGCAGGTCCAGCATCATTATGAGACCTTTCTGAAGGGGCCTAGAAAGGGCAGAGCTAGAGTAAGGGCAACATCAGAAGCCCTTACTCTAGCTTATTTGAAAACACAGAAGGTGGACCCCTCAGCCAAATAAAGCAGAGCTTCTTAAAGTTAAAAGGAAGGTGAAGCAGACCCGTCCCCATGTCCTGTGGGAGAAGCGCTTCCCTGTGAGCAGCTTAAGTTTAGGGCCTCTGACCTTCAGAACGGTAAGAGTACAGTTGGTGTCGTCTAAGACACTGAACTTGTGGTGATTTGTTACAGTAGCAACAGGAAACTAATACAGAAATGGAAAAGCAAGATGTGTAAGTAACTGGGAAAAAAAAGGAATGACATTTATACCCTGACAGTGCTGAAGCATGCATGGGCAGCCCGTATAGGGTGGTGGTTCTGTTGAACTTGTCCATATTGGGTTTCATGGGCTAAGTTGATGAGGACGACTGACCAGGTCTCTTCCTCAAGAGGGCGCCAGATCTCATTACAGATGGTTTCTGGAAATTGAACTCAGGACTTTGGGAAGAGCAGCCTGTACTCTTAACTGCTAGCCATCTCTCCTGGGCGGCAAAAAATGCAGAGAAAACACAGTGCAGTCCAAGTCCTTGCTTAGCTAGGAGCACATAGGATGGGCAGCGGACAGGAGATGACTCCAGGTGACCACGACTTAAGTGACTTGGAATGGTGTGTGTAAGTTTGGCAGGAGGGGCAGATACCAAGACGGAGGGGATATGGACTCGAACGTCTTTTTCCTGAGTCAGCCAGGACACCTCCATCCCAAATAAAGGACATTCGTTACCTCAGAAAGTATTTTATTCAGATTACTGTTAATGTTGCATGCTATCAATTCTTAGAATTTTCATCAAGGACACCTCTATTACCCTTTGCTTAGCATTTCCCTTCATCATTTGAATAATTAAGTAGCCTATAATTTTTTTTTCGTAGTTTTCAGTGGTCTCCCATAACCACATTCAACTTTTTGATCGGTCTTGTTACTTCATCTACACGGCATTAGATGAAGACCTGACTTTCCACTCATCCCTTCGTCACGGAAGCTAATGTTATCTTCCCTTCTGGGTTCCTCGGTCTTCACATTTACTCGTTTATGCTACCGGCTCTCCTGCTACTCAAACCTTTGAACTCCAGATGGATCATGCCACCACCTTCTCCTGCCTCCAGTTTGCAGAGAGCAGATTGTAGGATTCCTTGGTTTCCACAGTCTTGGGAACCAGTCCCAGAATAAATAAATGTATAATTTCTTTCATCTGCATTCTGCTTCTTGGGTCTGTTCCTCTGAGGCATCCTTTTGGTGGATAGTACCCTCTATGCCTGATCATCTCTCTTTCTCTCCTGGAGACATAGGAGTCTCACTCACTCTGTAGCTCTGCCTGACCTGGAGCTTGCTAGGGACAACAGGCTAGCCTCAAACTCCCAGGGGTCCGTCTGCCTCTGTCTCCTGAGAGCTGAGATCAAAGGTGTGTTCTACCATGCCAGTATTTCCTTAGTTGTTACAATTTAGAAACGTTGGCATGGCTCTGCTTGGAGAAATTTCATTTAGGATGTGTTTATATCATTCTTTCCTTTTATGAAGGAACTCTTTATGTAACTCAGGCTGGCTTCAAATGCACAGCCTTCTGTCTCTGTCTCCAGGAGCAACAGGGTAACAGCCTGGTCGCCTTGCTCAGGTGCTCACGTTTGAAATGGATAGTCTAGTGTTTAGGTTTTCACCTGAGAAAAGTTTGCGCTTCAGCTGTTCTGTTATTATGAGAGTGATCCTGACTCATTCTTTGACTTGATTCTCATATGGTCCCTCTGTTTTTATGAACCCCACATAATTTCCAGCTCTGGCCTTAATGCTTACATTTCAGGAAACTTCTTTGCACCATTTTCCATATGGGGTTCATTGTCTCTATCATTGCCGATTTTTACTGTTATTTTGATGCTGGCGTTTTCCTTGGTTTTGATCCCCGCATCGTAACCATGGCTTTTGTTTCTAGTTTTGTTGCGCTAGCTTACATCTTCCTGCTCTCTCTCATAGTTGCATGTCTTCCTGCACCCTGCTAAAGAGGACAGATTTTTCTGACACACCTGCCAAGTGTGTTCAAAGCTAGACGAGTCTCCAGTAAGTCATCAGGGCAGTGGGGTCTTTCCTCTGTGACACGGGGTCTTTCCCCTCTAAACCCACTTCAAGTGGACTTTCTTTAGCTTCTAATTTTAAAACTTGAAAAAATTCAAAACAAAAGCAAAATTCAAGGTCCAAAATAGCTACCTCCAACCTAGTACTCTGTAAGGCTGGAGGGGATGGTCTGTTACGTCCTTAAAAGCCACTCTCGGTCTTTATTCTCTGGCTCATTTGGTCACCTCTCCTGGAGATCAATTAGGGACCTGTAAGACTGGGTACCCTTGGTTGGTCAAAGTTTTTGTGTGGGTGTTTCAATATTATCTTGTGCTAAGTTCACATCTCTGTTCTACACTAGTCTGAGAACTGAGTTAAGAAGGGGCCCTGCTCGGAGTTAAGGACAACCTCCAGATCCTGGAAGATCTGAAGGAGTATTCCATTGTCCCACAAGGTTGGAAGAAGAGCAAGTGCAGCCTTGCATCGGAAAGAGGAAAATGCCTAGGAACGAAGTGTTCAGTATGAACACAGCCTCAACCAACACGGGAAGGATGATAGGAGAGAATCCGGAAGCCGGAGGAGGCAAGAAGGGAGACAGGAGGTGGTTGGGTGTGCTCTCTATAATAAAATAGTGGGCATTTCTTTTTCAATTAGGAATCCAAAGCAATTTAAACCTGGTCAGATGCTGTGTTTATCATCAGAGCAGGTGAGTGGGTTATTGAGTCCCTGCCGTATTTGATTAGGAGCCTCTTCGCTAGTCGTTTACTGTATCACATGTAGTTGCAGCTCACATGTTTCTGCACTGAGGCGCGATCTTTCCCTTAGCTCTGCCAGCTGGGTCAAAAGCAAGCGGACACCATCGCCTGTGCCTGGCGTTCTTCCTAAAGCGCTCCCGTCTCTGCCTTTTCTTTAGGTTTCTCGCATGGAGCCAGAGATGGGAGAGAGTTGGGTCTGTCTGGTGTAGTTTCTCTCGACATTCCCCTTTGCTCCACAGGAGGAAGCTTCAGCCTTGCTTTCCTCAGTCTGGCTCAACGGCTGTTTGAATCCACGAACATTTTTTCCGGCTGTAACGTTCGTTCTTCTGTTTACTAAAGGTGGTGCTGGTTTCACGTTTTTCTTCCTGTTCATCAGTATGCTCTTAGTTTACAACATAGGTAGCTGTGGTTGCAGTGAAGCTGAGATATGAGTTTATAGAAATAGAAGTATCTAGTCCTGGGTCCTGATTGAAAAACTTTTCCCAACAGAGTTTTCCTTCACAATTGCTTTTTTTTTTTTTACTACATCCTTAAAATGATTTAGAGTTCCCTTCTTTTCATTCATATATACCTACATACATACATTCTTTTCTTGTTTTTTTTTTTCTAAAGACACAGCCCTACTTTGTAACCCAGGCTGGCCTGTAACTCCCTGCAAGTTTCCTGCCTCAGCCTCTGCTGTGCTGGGATTATCAGTATGAGCCACCAGACACTCACATAGGTTAGCCCTCAGCCCCCATATGGTTTATCTATGTGCACACATGGAGACCAGAAGAGGACATCAAGTGTCTGTTCAGTCACTCTCCAGTCCTATGCCCTTGGGCCAGGGTCTCTCACTGAGCCTGGAGTTAGGCAGATGGGCAGCAAGCTCCCTGCTCTTTCTATTTTTTCCTCTACAGTTCTGGAGTTCCATGAGCCTGCACAGCTTTTTATATAGGTACTTGGGGGTTAACCTCAGGTTCTCAGGCTGGTGCAAAAAGCACTAACCTGCTGACCCATCTCCTTAGCCCCCTCTTACTTTGTTTTAAGCCCTTAAATCCTTTTGGAATTCAGAGGATTTAAGTAATAAATGAATGTTTAAAGGAACACTTTAAAATTAAGCCAAAAGCTAAATCACTAAGATTAAAATAATATAGATTTCAAAACTAATCATTACAGTTTTCAGTGCTTAATACTTTTCATATATTATTAAGTTAGTTGTCCACACAGAATCCTGGATAAATACCGCAATATTTATTTCTGAGCCAAAAATAAATGAATTATAATCTGTAGATTTAATAATTCAATGTTTATTCTCCACTCCTGTCATGAAGCAGCGCATGGCTACTCACAGCCCTCTCATTCATTTTAAAATAGTGTCCCTAAGGAAGGAAGTGTTTTATCTCTAGACAATGGGCAGCCAGGACGGTCCAGATGAACACACAGGCCCTCTTGTCCATACATTTTCCAGGCCAGCTCTGCCCTTTCTCGATGTCACACTGCCTCAGTGTTTGCCCTGACCTAGTAACGGGGACGAAGTCTCTTCCACGGTTCACGACAGAGTGTACAGTGATAACTGCATTTAACTGGAAACATTTTTGGGCAAAAGCATTTATGTGAAACCGTTTTCACCTCGATTATCAAATTGCGTAAATGTTCATAAAACTTCAAGACTTAGGGAGATTTCCAGATAGCTTCTATCGCTGTCTGGAACAGTTTCCTTTTGTCCACACTCTCAAATGTGTGAAAAGCAGAGCTCAGCTCTTTAGGCATATTTGTTCCATAGATATATATGTGTATATATATCTCCACATATAAACATACACATGTGTATGCATATATACAAATACAGACACACAGACGTATGCACATATGGGGAGAATAACTTCTATGCTGTAAATATTTAATCTGGCATTCCCAAGCAACCGATCTAACATGAAAATTGATAAAACTGTTGTAATTCTCTCTGTAAATTGTTCAGGAAATCAATGTGATAAATTCATGTCTCACTGGAGTACACATAAAATATGGAGTTACATAAGCTGCTCCGGTCTTATCTTCATTGTCTCTAAAGCAGCGGTGTGAAAGCATTGAGATCTTCATTTCTCCATTCTCCCAGTAAGCATTTATGGAACGCATGAGTGCTGGGTCTGTATTGTGGGCTACGGTTTTACTGTTGTTGTCTAAGTGCATTTTATTGCACAGATAATAGTGCATCCTCTTCACTAAAAACAGAATGCTACAGATTGTAGGTAAACCTTCTTTGACTACTCTGACTATTTCTATCCCCCCAACACCTACAAAAGTGTAAGAATTTCAGGTTCATAGTGACTTCCCAGACATCTTTTTCTAGGTAGAAAGGATAAAAGAAGCAATATAGAAAACATAAAACAACTCTATTTAATGGTTTAGTATAGATTTCTGAGACTTACACAGCCATTAAATCATATGAAGAATTGGGGGAATGAAGGGCAAATGGCAAGCAACCTCTAAATGGTTTTATCAGTTAGCCCATGTAGCTGTATGCAATTGAGATGGATCCTGACTGGCTGAGGCAGATTTTACAAAGGTAGCTTAGAAGGTTGAAGTCCTGGCAGGGTCTTCTGGTGTTTCCCTTGAGCTAGGGACTGTGG
The DNA here is from genome assembly GCA_004026605.1 of Ondatra zibethicus. NCBI lineage: Eukaryota > Metazoa > Chordata > Mammalia > Rodentia > Cricetidae > Ondatra > Ondatra zibethicus. The sequence goes on along the minus strand of PVIU01008006.1, from coordinate 2,551 downwards.
CGTGCTAACTTACGCAGGTCTGAGAAGCTCATCTATATCAAACCAACGGTCTATTTCCCTGCCTCAGACATGTTACTGGCTAAGGCCAGCATGTGAAGATGTGCCCCCCTGGATCCCTGTGGAGGCGTCAACTGGACTCATGGCGCCTTTGCCCATCAAACCCAGCAAGATTATCTCTCACTGCTTCTCATTCACCTACTCTGGCAAGCCTTCCTGCTCTGCTCAGCAGAGAATGGAAAAATGACACAGCAAACTCCTTAAGTCATGGTGAATCAGGGACTGAGGGGGAAGGTTCTGGGACTTTCAGAGCACTATATAATTTTTCTTGTGTAGCACACCATCATCACTGACTGACTGCATTAAGTAGTTAGTGGGCACATGCGTATCACCACCTCAAGGTGCTCTGTGATCTTTGCTTCCCAAGTCCCGCTGAACCGTTCTTGTTTTCTTTCTTTCTCCTTTTTAAACCACACCGAGACATCCCATCCAGTCTTGAGCAGCACATGTAACAGTGACAGAATAAGAACAAGGATCCATGATACCCCCATTAGTGTTGGCATTGACAAAATGATTACCAATGCAATAAATTCAAGGTATTTGCAGACCCATGGGAGCTAGACTTAGGGTCCTTGATTGCCTATGATATATAAATAAAGCAATTGTTTATCTCACTTGCTCCAGGAATCCCCCTTTTATAATTGTTGTTCCAATGTAATTTATCAAGTGACCCAGTTGAAGATGAATTATTATTTAATCACCCTGTTCATGAAAATCTCCTCCCTCTGATTATCTCAGTGCGTCTCTATGGATTTAAAAATTCATAATTAGTTTAACCCTTGTCTTCTAGTATTTGGGGTAGATGTCTTCAGATTTCTTGTTTACTAACTTATGACTTTTGATACAATATTTTGGATTTCCTAGTGCCTCTCCAACATACCCTAATCCTCGAAGGTGGCTTTGGTTCCTGTTTCTTCAATGATAGTTAGCAGGTGAGTCCTTTAGGTTTTTATTCTCATCAGTGCCATAATTAGAATCTCTGGTGGCCCATACCCAAGGAACAACCTTGGCACATTGTGGAAATTGGCAGTGGCTAGGGGGAAACTCAGGATGTAATGCTCACCAGACCAGGACTGATATAAAGCTGTGCCTGTGGGTGGCACTGTCCTTAAGAGTGGTGACCGAAGGAACAGCCATTCGAACTGGGAGCAGGTCCTGCCACTGCAGGGGATTGTGAAACAAATAGTCTGTGTGTTCTTGTTTATATTCCTTAGCACATACAAAACTGTATCATATTTTGCGCTAGAAATATAAATGCTACAAAATGAAGGTGATTGTGTGAGTTCTTCTTTGCCCTAAGGAGTAGTATCCAGAAAGTTCTAGAATGGCTCCAGCAACCCTTTAGTAGAGGGCTTTAGGAATGAGTCCCTATCTGCCTTTCCTCACTTACACCTGGAAATGAACTCTGAGAGACACATTCTCCTGGCTTCCTTACAGAGCAACCACAATCAAGGTATTCTTTGGAGAACTCAAGAGAACTTGGGGGCTGATGAATCCCTGGAGTCAGTGACCAGATCTCTGTTCAGCTGATATTTCCTTTGTATATTCTAACCTAGATTATATTGTCTAATCTAGACAGAAAACAGTCCTTGCGGATGACAGTGCTGTATTAATATTAATCGTTCTGACTAACTTGCCCCGACAGTGTGTTCCCACGACATTTCCTGTCTCGTCTAAGGCAGCTAGCAGAATGTGAACAGAAAATGAGTTTTCCAGTTGGATTGGTCTAGGTTTGTATCTTGACTTCCCATCTTGATGATCGTCACATCTCTGGATAATTTTTTATAAGCCTCTACTTCCATGACTCTGTTTCATTTAAATAATCACAAGTTGTCATTAGTTCCTGGAAATACTTAAGTTTTTTCCCCCTTCCTTTGATGCCTGATCTGTAAAAAGTCCTCAGATTGATAGGCAAATGGGTGGCTCTAGTGGCTGGGAACACAGTGGCGGGTGACTTGGTTTCCATGAACTGTGAATGCAGAGGTGTCACCCTTACTTCCCAGAGTCAGGGGGAGAGTGGAGACCAGCAGGCAGGGCAGCAGTCCATTGGTGCTTTGGTTTTGGTTTCTGCCATCCTAAGGGTGGGCTTGCTCAGCCGTGGGTGTCTGTCTGCTGCTTAGGAAATACTCTTGATGGGTTGGAGTCCTGTCAATGCTGTGGGAATTCTTGGTGGGCCTGGCCAGAGTTCTTCAGGACACATAGGTGGCTTCAGAACCCCAGGGTGGCTCAGTTTGCAGGGCTTCCGGTCTCTCCATTTCCTTTCAAATGTGCCCTGAGCTTGAGATCCTGGCACCTACTGAAGATAAGTTTCTCCCATCCCATTTTCTTGAGTTATCCTTTCATAGGATTCTTACCTTGCTGAGGCGAGAGGGCCGGAGCCCTGGATTTTCAGGAATAGAGGCTGCACACTCTGTCTTCCTATTTAGAGATTCTGGGTGCTTCACAGATTAGTGAGCTCCTCACTGTGAATCCTCAGTGTGTGCGGGGGGGTGGG